>CAXHJY010000647.1:10000-17500 GCA_964016885.1 Eledone cirrhosa | reverse complement strand
ATTTATGTTCAAGTTTCTATACACACAGATTTGTATATAATATAGTTGGCGGTTAATTTTCAAAATATTTAATTTATGTTATTTCAAGGTAGAGAATCATATTTTAGGTTTCAAAAGTTAATAGATATTTGTATTAATATTATAATATAATTATGTTAAATTTCTAAAATTCAAATTTAATGAAAACAAATTTAAAGGATTTGCGAAACACGAGAAAGAAAATATGTATATATATATAGTTTTATATCCCTACGAAGGTAATCTTTACCAAAATTACTTATAATATTGACATCAGCAATTTGTTGGTAATTCAACAAATATATTTATAACAGATTCGAAGCACTCGAAAAGTTTTCTGTAGTATAATATCAATGATATTAATAAATGGAAACTATATTTATAAAACCATATTTATTCTATTATATATATTTCAAGGGTTACGGAACCTGAACCGTTAACGTCTGATTCCTGGGTATGTCACTATTTATAAAACAAATTTTGTATTTTATCTGATGAGAGCGTACCAAAGTTTTGGTACCCTTGAAATATATATAATAGAATAAATATAGTTTCCATTTATTAATATCATTGATATATATATAGAGAGAGAGATAGATAGATATTTGTATATATGGGTGCATGTGTACGTATGTATACGCGTGCGTCTATATATATTTATATGTACGTGTGTATGTATCTATGCATATGTGTATGTATATGTGTGTGTGTGTACATGTATATGTGTTTATGTGTATGTGTGTATGTTATGTGTATATGCGTAGGTAGATGTTTATATATGTATGTGTATATTTATATATATATATATATTTATTTATTATTTTTCCCAATTACATAACGTCCCTTATTTTATTTTATATCAACCTCGCTGTCAATTGTTTTGGGCTTTGTTTTGAAATCCATATCTCACTTCCTCTTCAAATAAAATTTCATTCTGATAAACGATTTCAGACGTCTGTGTCGAGCTCGTCTATCTTCGTGAAATCTTTGGTAAATGGAATAATTGTCTAATGTTGTTTATTACATAACAAAACAATATATTTATATATATATATATATATATATATATATATATATATATCAATTTGCAAAGCCCTTTAAACTGTATGTTATTACTCAGAGGTTTTATACCTTGTCGAGTGCTTGGCTGCATTTCTGAATGCATTCGTTGGCTTAACTGCGGCTTGTGCTTCGAATATGCTGTACTTTCATTTCTACTACTATCTCTTAGACCTAATGATTAATTGATTAATTTAATTAGACAATTCTATTGATTGGTTAATTATTTATTTTTGTTTAATAACGGTCTGGTTGAGTGCTTAATTCTGTTTGTGTACGGAACTTATTCCATTGCTCATAATTTCAATTTGACCGCCATAAACCGGGGTTAGCGCCCTTTGGAGTAACATGTGCCCTCACAACCGGACTGGCATCAGAACGAAAGCCTGTTGAGAAAGTAAATCCACTGTTCGATCTTCCAGAAACTTAACTTGCATACACTACAAGCGGACTTCCTTGATTTCGGATTTACAGAAACCTAACTGAGATATTGCAAAATATCGAAGTGATGGTCCAGGTTTGTTATATATATATATATATGTATATATGTATGTATTTTTTCTCGCGAGTCAGTTCTTTCGTTGCTACAGACCCCGCGACTGAATAAAAGGTCGCTATCTTCAATTTGCAAAGCACTTTAAACTGTATGTTATTACTCTAAGGTTTTATACCTTGTCGAGTGCTTGGCTGCACTTCTGAATGTATTCGTCGGCTTAGCTGCGGCTCGAGCTTCAAATATGCTGTACTTCCATTTGTATATATATATATATACACACACACACATATATTTATATATATACGCATATATATAATATATATATATATACGCATATATAATATATATGCGTGTATATATACGCATATATAATATATATGTGTGTATATATATATAATATATATGTGTGTATATATATATATATATATATATATATATATATATATACAAAACACATATATATATTATATACACATCAAAGCAGAGACAGACCCCATCAAGTTCAAGAATTCTTTGGATAAATTCCTTCAAGAAATCCCGGATAACCCTCCTACACCCGGATATGCCTCCGTAAACAATAACTCTCTGCTCGAGTGGGCCATGGTGCCCAAATACTGATTTGTAAGACTTCGCCAGGTGGTGCTATTAAGTTAGACATGCCCTGGGCCAACACTGGCCGAAACCTATCAAAGTTATCAAAGTTATATTTATATATAAATACGCATATATAATATATATATACGCATATAATATATATATATACGTATATATATATATATATATATATACGTATATATACGTATATATATATATATATACGTGGCATTGGTAAAATATAACGTCCGGGAAAGTGAAACTAATTTTTATGACAAGTGAATGTGTTTGTTTTTTAGTATTGCGTGTGTGATTATTTTTTCTTTTTCTTTTTTTGTGCATTGTGTGTACGGAAAATTATACTTACCTTATCAACATCCTATACTTACCTTATCAACATCCTTATTAGACCGTATAAATAGCTGAAATACAGTTGATCATCTCGCCAAATTTGTTGGCACCAACTCTCTGCCGCCAAAGAAATTCAGCTAAATACGAGGGGAATAAATCGTCGCTTGTCCCATGTTGTCGACGGAGCTTTTTCTTCGCACGGCTCCAAGTGTTCTCTATGAGTTGTGTGTGCACATTAGGGTCTTCAGGATCGACAAAGTTCCGTTGGTGCACAACAACATCATGGAGGTAAATGCCACCTTGAATTTCCTCAATATCTCTGACCCAAATCCTTTATCATTCTCTGTCCTTCTTATGACCCGGCCTTAATTTCTTTGGGGGACAGAAAGTTGGTGCCAACTTTGGCAAGATATTACAAAAACATCTAAACGATGATGATGACACAAACACATATATATATACAAACACACATATATATATATACATACAGACACACATATATATACACACATATACACACCCACACATATATATATATAAGAGAAAATAATCACACACGCAATACTAATTAACACCATATCACTATAGAGACCTGTTGTAAATAAACAAACTGTATCGTAATTTTCAGTGTAAAAAAAAAAAAAAAAAACACATTCACTTGTCATAAAAATTAGTTTCACTTTCCCGGACGTTATATTTTACCAATGCCTATATACGTATATATATATATATATATATATATATATATATATATATATATATATATATATATATATATATATATATATATATATTTACGTATCTGTAAGCACCTGCATATGTGGATTTAGATGTATATATGTGTAGATGTTTGCGTGTATGCATGTGAAATTGTTCATACTTCGGTATTGAGTACTTCATACATTCCGCCGTCAACAACGAACGGATACATATAGTGCCAAGAGTTTCTGAAGGAAAGAAAGCACTTTATATAATGTCCAGATCTAAAATATATTATATGAATAAGATCTCAATACAAATGCATGCTACCTAAGTTTTCAAAGTTTAACCAGGCTAGGGCATAGAATATATATATATATATAAATATGTGTGTGTGTGTGTGTAAGGCTGTGTGCGTGTGTCTGCGTGTCTGCGTGTGTGTGTGTGTGTGTGTGTGTGTGTGTGTGTGTGTGTGTGTGTGTGTGTGTGTGTGTGTGTGTGTGTCTGTGTCTGTTTAGTAAAATATAGGTGGATGTAAAAAAGGAAAAGCGAAAATAGGTCTCAATCAGGTTTCACAATTTTAACATATTATTTAATAAGGCCGGTGGATAGGCAGTATCGGTAGAGGGACGGACGCCATGCTTTGAAGCACAGAGTTACGTCCTTTTATGATCTGAGTTCAAATCCCACCGAGGTTAACTTTGCCTTTCATCCTTACGGGGTCGATAAAATAAAGTACCAGTAATGTACTGGGTATTTGCTGGCCTTGTGCCAAAATAGAAACAATTATTTAATAATGTTCATGCACGAAACAAATACGCTACCTAAGGTTTCAAGTCCCAATTTTCACCATCTTCCAAGATTGTTAGGGCGACCAAACTTGTGATTTATTCATCAGGCACTTGGACGAATTTAAAAGGTTAAGAAAGTATTATAGAAATGAATATTAAAGTCAATTTTGCAACTTTGAGTTGTTTCCCTTTGTTAGACTACGTTTTCTTAAATGGGTTTCATATTATTATATCTCGTACGAGCGGCAGTTGACTATTTTACAAATTTTATCACTCTTACAATCCAGGTAGAGGGTCAAAATTAGTCCTTGAAACTTAAGGTAGCGCTTTTGTTCCGTGTATGATATTATATATATATATATATATATTTGCATACATATCTGTGCATACATCTATACATCCATACGTACATCTACACATACATACGTACGTATGTATGTATGTTATTCTAGGTTTAACATTTTATAAAATTATAAAACAATAACATACATACATACATACATACATACATACATACATACATACATACATACATACATACATACATACATACATGGGGGCTGCCACCTCGTTTTCGAGTACGGCCACTACTTTATATCCATGTAGGAGAACCCCTACCGATGGGAGTTCAGCCAGCGACTTGAAAACTCTGGTACAAACACTACACCTGTGACAATTATTGACACACAGTGCTGGGCCCATGGTACCATGTGACGACAAGTGCAGAGAGATCTCCAGATATAAAGCAATGCCTGTGCCGTGAAGCTTTTATAGTGAGCAAAGGCACTGCACAAAGCCAGTTCCACTCTCTTAACCAAGATGATATTTACCAAAAAGAAGAACAAGTCAACATCATTGGATACCATCAGGGTTGCAGGTGTTATATCAGAGTTTTCCTTCTCCTAGAATTCTGCCTTGACAAAGGCTAAGGGGTCATCTCTCCCGGTGATTTTGGATGGCCATTGACTTTTAAGAGCTCCTTTGCCCTTTGACAGGTTTTGTTTTTAGTCCTGCAGGATGTCCAAAGTCACCCTCCTCACCAAGAAAACCTGGTGGGGTTGCCAGTTTAGTCGCCAACGACCCGACCATGAAACAGGTTGTACTGGGATACATGTTACCAGTAGCACCAACTGGTGACCCATACATACATACATACATACATACATACATACACATACACATACATACATACATATAAAAATGCTGAGAGATATTTCTTAGACCTATTACTCTCAATTATTTCACCTTTCCTTGGACAGCAGCAGCATTATACTGCATTATACAGCGGCAGCATTATAATGAATCTCCATTCTATTTCGCTTCACTTTTTGATACTGTGTGAGTTCGTTAAGGCAATATCTTCTTGAAACTTTGTACCCCTAATCATAACTGAATACTATTCATTAAAACTTCTTCATTCATTCATAATATTTCATTACTTGAAAAAAATAATTACTTTTCTGACATTGTCATGAACGTTCGTCTCAACAATTTGTTTCTTTGCGTTCTATAGAGTGAAGCACTTCATATTCAGTCAACCAATTAGCAATAAGGATAGACATCTGCCCAAAACCACTCAGAGAAGTGTGCTCAAGCAAACAGAGAGTAAGGAAAGACTGTTATAAGGAGCGAAATATCCCTGTTTTATTGATAGCGCACTGTATATCTCTCTCTGGTGTGTTACCTTTTCAAAATATTGTATTTTAAAGAGCTCAGGACTTCTTCTCCTTTGAGCACATTATTTACAGGGAATGGCGAGGGCCTATGGCTCCGTTAATTTATCGTGATATTTCGCTCCTTATAACAATCTTTCCTATCTCTCTGTTTGGTTGAGCACACTTCTCTGAGTGGTTTTGGGCTGCCCTTTCTAGCAGTTCGTCCCTCAGAGGCCACTGGTTCACTGCCCTTAAACACGCTGTGACTTCTCTCTCCCACGTGTAGCTGGACAGTCACTTTTAAAATTCTCTTAGTGTTGTCTGAAATGTATATAGCCTTACACACGCTGATGAACCGAGGTTATTCCATTTCTGTCAACAAATTACTGGCGGAACATCTCTTTGGATTTGTACGTGTGTTATATAGTTATAGAGGTATTTATTTACGCTTTAATTTATATTTTAAATTATCGTGTCTATAGTCTGCCTTTCATAGGTTATAGATTCCATACACTGGTGGTTTTTTCCCTGTTTTATAGATAGCGCACTGTATATCTCTCTCTGGTGTGTTACCTTTTCAACATATTGTATTTTAAACAGCTCAGGATTTCTTACCTTTCAACATATTGAATATATATATATATATATATATATATATATATATATAAATATATATATAAATATATGAATGTATGCAATTTCAAATATTTGTGCGTCTGTTTAAGTACATGTCACGTGGTTCTATTGAAAATATGTGAGAATGCTCACGTGTGGGAAGCCAGAGGAGTTTTTACGTCAACGTTGAATGGGACTTTCATGACAATTGTTATACTAAAGAAGGTAATAGTGATTCCAACAGACTATCTCTGATACAATTTATATAAAAAAGGTGCTGAAGTCAATTTGTCAGACAGTTTGTGTCCATCTATATACTGTAGTTGCTAGTTCTGTTTATATATATATATATATAAATATATATAAGTGTGTGTGTGTGTGTGTGTGTGTGTGTGTGTGTGTGTGTGTGTGTGTGTGTGTGTGTGTGTGTGTGTGTGTGTGTGTGTGTGTGTGTGTGTGTTTGTTTGTTTGTGTGTATGTGTGTGTTTGGGTGCGTGTGTGTGTGCGTGTGATGTGCGTGTGTATATGTGTGTGTGTGTAATGTATAATATATATATTATATATATATGTAACCCGCCGAGGTTAACTTTGCCTTTCATCCTTACGGTGTCGATAAAATAAAGTACCAGTAATGCACTGGGTAATTGCTGGCCTTGTGCCTAAAGAAGAAACAATTATATATATATGTAGATATATATTATATTCATATATTATATATATGATATGAAATATGTATATATATATATATATATATATATATATATATATGAAAACAGGGAGAAAGAGACGATTATTAGGAAGAAAAATATTTGTTTTCCTTTTTTGTTTCTCTCTCTCTTTTTTCTGGGTTAGAAAATGATTAAAACGAAATGTTTTACTTTGTGTGAGGTGTTAAGGTATTAGTTTATTTATTTATTATTTAACAATGGCATTTATTTATCTATTTATATATATATATAATATATATATATATATATATATATATATATATATATATATATATATATATATATATATATATCATATATATATATATATATATATATATATATATATATATATATCATATATATATATATATATATATATATATATATATATATATATATATATACAATAAAGTATGTCCATAGAATCATTTGATAAAATATATACATCATCTCCTCTCCCAATCAGCATAATCAACCACACAAAAAAACAATTAAACAAGGCTAAAAGATTA
>CAXHJY010000647.1:0-2500 GCA_964016885.1 Eledone cirrhosa | reverse complement strand
AACGAGTAAATCAGACAAAGTTGGAATTCCTCTTATTAATATAATCTTCTATACACAATCATACACACCCGTGTATATTTATCTATCTCTCTCTCTCTCTCTATATATATATATATATATATATATATTGTTATACTTGGGGAGGGTCATATTTGTGTAATATTGCCAGAATTAATAACAGAACACACTCACTGTTTGGTTGGTTTTCGCTTCTCGCTTCTGTGTCTTTTATATCGGTAATCTAACTTACTCGGTCCTCAATGTTGCCATTGACTGACCGACGGTCAAAAATAATACAGATACAATATAGACACAAACACAAGTATAACAATATTTGTTTCGACACACGATTTCATATAAAAAACCTCGCAAAACTAATTCATCGCCGCTATATATATATATATATATATATATATATATATATATATATATATATATATATATATATATATACTAGCAGAGTAACCTGTTGTTTCCGGGAAATATTCACCATTGAATGCCATACTTTCACATATTTGTATTCCATGTTTTATCTCCTGTTACTTATTCCCCTAGTCCGCCACTTCAACCGTCAATCATCCCAAAGGTGGTTTCTTTGAAAATTTACTCAGTGTAACTGTACATTATAGTGGCATCAGTGTCTTGTGTAATTTAGCGTCGGTGTCTTCATGTAAACATCGGGTGACCTCAGTGAGGAAAAATTTCCGCCTTGATAGTATTACTATTTTCGTTTTTTATTTTTGGAATTAAAAACCTTCATGTGCTCAGAAGCTTTCTCCTTGGTACACAGATTTCGAAAATCGAAACTGATTTTCTCTGGGGCGCATCATTTCGGAGCCTTTCAGCGACATACATGTACACATACACTCTCAAATATACTGTACATATAATACATATGTAAACACACTCACACACCCACCCAACCACTATATATATATATATGTGATAGTAATAATTAGGTAACAAAGAATCAGTGTTGCATCATATAATATTTAATCACATATTACATATGTTTCACTGCCGAACAGCTCTAGCAGCGATCGATTATGTCTGTCCCTAACTCAGGAATCGAAAGCTCTTCAGTTACAGACACACACATATATATATATATATATATATATATATATATATATATATATATATATATTAACGCTTACGCTTCGTTGGATTTTCTGATTGGATTTTCACCTAGAAACTGGATACCAACCCGGAGTACACATGAGCTTCGACCAAGAAATCTTTCATATCTTTGAAATTTTCTTTGCTTCTTCCATTTAAATATTCCACGACTCTCTACCACTTTTCCTCTACTACAATCTTCTTACACCACCTTCTTCTTCTCACCCGTCTATTTTTCACTCCCAACTTAGTACCTTCAATATGCCCAATCTTAAAACTTTTCTCCGCCAGCTCCATTCTACTCTCAAACGCTTCCTCCAACCTCTACCCCCTATCCATTTCAGGTAGACGCGCTACATCATCCACTTTTCTAAAAAATAAATCATACACAAAACGCCAGCACCAACAGTTTTGCAAGAGATGTCAACTTGAATGGACCTGTTATTTTTATCTAAAGACAACCCTCCCGTCCCCGCAATCTATCATATTTATCATTCTTTCTTCTGGTGAAGGACTAGCGTCCGAAATGTTAAGACACTCTTCCTGCTATATCAAGCGTTAACCTAATATATCCCTTCCATATACTGTACCGATTGTGTTGTTATTTCTGTTTACCTTTTACATATATATATATATATATGTGGCACAAACCGATTTTGAAAAACCGAAAATAATTAACATTTCAAATACAAACCTCTCAGCCCAACAAGTAAATATTCTCTCCAAAGGTCTGAAATTCACACCAACACCACAATATCCTAACTCCAACGAGATAAATGACGATATCTCACACTTCTGTAGAAAATTACGTCTCACAGAGGAATTCTTTGACAAGGAGAATAACGACGAATCAATTGTACGGAATAAAAGCAGCTACAACCCAACAAAAGGTAGAAACAGAGTTCTGGACAAATTTTGTGACCACATAGCTACCTTCCTATACCATGAACTACCGCAACCTAAACCCTAACCCAACACGAGTCGAAGGGAATGGGAGATTATCCATGAACTAAAAAACAATACGGACATTATAATTAAGGAAGCGGACAAGGGAAGTACTGTTGTCATTATGGAGGCTGAAAAATATAAAAATTCTATGTTCTCTCTCTTACAAAATACTAATTACTATGAAAGAGTAAAAAACTACCAGCAATCAAAAATAATGACCAAATTAAACACACTGATTTATCGATACCAGGAAGACCTAACTAAAAAGGAACGCGATTATTTAACAAATTTTGAATACAAAACCAGCAACCTTTACGGACTTCCGAAGATCCACAAGTGTAAAATAATCAACGATGCCTGTAAACAATCCACCTCAGCCTGCGTGAACACACAATACCCCACAGACCTTAAATTAAGACCAATTGTAGCGGGC
>CAXHJY010000646.1:30000-65000 GCA_964016885.1 Eledone cirrhosa | reverse complement strand
TGGCCACGTGATGCGCATGAAAGACGACAGCTGTCTAAAAAAGTACACGGCGATCAAAATTGATGGTAGTTACGGAGTAGGTAGACCCAGAAAAACCTGGGACGATCTGATAAATTCCGACCTTATACACTTGCACCTCTCTAAGACAATGTCTCTGGACCGAGATCTTTGGCACTACGCAGTAATACAGAAGACCCGCCTTGCCTATGTACAAAATGAAACCTACAGTCAGTAGGCACCTCTTAACCAAATATACACCCCAATCCACTACCCCTACCCTATCCTCCCACTCCCACCAACAACACCCCCTCTCTGTAAAGTTGGTACCACAACATCCAGTCCAAATAAATGAGATAAATGAGATCGAGATCGTGTAGGTGTCACGAGAAAAAAACACACAGTCCACGCTGTAATGTGGTCGTGTAGGTAACACGGTAAAAAGTTCCCAGTTCCACACTGTAAATGTAGTTGGTGTTAGGAAGGGCATACAGCCATAGCAAACCTGCTAGATAGTCCTATATGAGTGAGACACGGTCACCCGACCAACCTTGCCTCAAGTGGGACAACTCCCGTCTAACCCATGCTTGTGTGGAAAGTGGACGTTAAACATGGATGATGATGATGATGATGATGATGATATATAAATAATATATATGATTTTTATCGAAAATTTTTGAATGCATCTTCTCTTTTCATGATAAACGGAGTCTAGATAAATTAATAAAAACAATGAAATAAAAACAAAGAACAAGTTCCTCATATTGAAAAGTTCATCATTTTATGATCGTTTCTGGGATGTATATGTGTGTTGGTATGTATATCATATAGATCTATGTAAAAATATTACAAATTATCAGAGGAAATGTACATACCTTCACATATATATGCCATCCTCAGAAATGATGAGGTCGGCTCGGCATGTATATGTGAATGTATGTATATTTCCTCTGATAATTTGTAATATTTTTACATAGATCTATATGATATACATACCAACACACATATACATCCCAGAAACGATCGTTAAAGAATGAAGTTTTTAATATAAGGAATTTGTTCTTTTTTTTTTATTTCATTGTTTTTATTAATTTATATATATATATATATATATATATATATATATATATATATATATATATACATTTATATACACACACACACACACATATACACACACACACACATATATATATATACACACACATATATAAACAAGCACATATATATATATATATATATATATACACATACATATATATATACACAAATACATATACATATATCATCATCATCATCAACGTTTAACGTCCGTGTTCCACGCTTGCATGGGTTTGGACGGGGGTAGTCCCACTTGAGGCAAGAGTGATTGTCTTGCTCGCATAGGACTGTCTGGCAGGTTTTCTACAGTTGGATGCCCTTCCTAACACCAACCACATTTACAGTGTGGGTCTGGGAGGTTTTTACCGTGTTGCCTACACGGCCACATTACAGCGTGGACTGTGTGTTTTTTTGTCGTGACACCTACACGATCTCATTTGTTTCGGCCTGGATGGCGCGGCACCAACATAACTTTACATAGAACGGGGTGGTGTGGATGGGGTGGGGGTGGTGGCGGGACGGGGTGTATTTTGTTAGAAATGCCTACTGGCAAGGCGGGTCTTCTCTGTTACTGAGTACCGCCAAAGGTCTCGGTCCAGTGACATTGTCTTGGAGAGGTGTAAGTGTGTGAGGTCGGAGTTTATCAGCTCGTCCCAGGTTTTTCTAGGTCTGCCTATATATATACACATATATATATATTTATACTTACACATATATATATACACACACATATATATATATATACACACACATATATATATACACATATATATATATATTTATACTTACACATATATATATACACACATATATATATATATACACACACATATATATATATATATACACACACATATATATACACACATTCATATATACATACACTCATACATATGTATGTATGTGTATATATATGAATGTGTGTATGTGTGTGTATGTATGTATGTATGTATATATATATATATATGTATGTGTGTGTGTGCGTGGGTGCGCGCGCGAGTGTGTGAGTGAGTGTGTTTGTGAATGTGTCTGTTGACATTTGGACTATAGTGTAAGAGAAACTTGAAGATAATGGTATGATAGGCACTCAATATTTTGAACTGGTCTATAGAATTCTCTTGGCCATTGTCACTCTATGTAGAACCTTAAAGAATTAGCTTTTAAAGAATTTTCATTTTCTTTAAATCCATCAACCATGACTGACCCCAACCATCTTATAGACACCTGAAATCTAGGCATTATTAGGGCGGTGGATTGGCAGTATCGGTAGAGGGTCGGACGCCATGCTTTGACGCATAGAGTTACGGTCCTTGCCATTCTGAGTTCAAAACGCGCCGAGGTTAACTTTGCCTTTCATCCTTTTGGGGTCGATAAAATAAAGTACCAGTAATACACTGGGTAATTGCTGGCCTTGTGCCAAATGTAGAAACAATTATTAGGGCGGTGGATTGGCAGTATCGGTAGAAGGTCGGACGCCATGTTTCCAGCATAGTTACGTCCCTTTACGATCTGAGTTCAAATCCCGCCGAGGTTGACTTTGCCTTTCATCCTTACGGGGTCGATAAAATAAAGTACCAGTAATGCACTGGATAATTGCTGGCCTTGTGCCTAAAGTAGAAACAATTATTAGGTAATGTACTGGGATAATTGCTGGCCTTGTGCCAAAAAGTAGAAACAATTATTAGCTTAAGAGAAACTTAAACATAAGGAGTGGCACCCCATTCTGAATTTGTTTATAGAATTCTTTCTGCCTTTGTTACTCTAAATATAAATTATAGCTTTAAAGAATAAGCTTTTAATGAATTCCCTTTTCTTTCAACCAATGACCTCCACCCATCCCACTCCCTACCCTCTCCTACCCCCCGAAGAGACCTATAAATACCATATTTATCTTTTGATACCCAGATTCCTGATGATTTCTAAAGAATGAAACTGTTCTAGTCCTGTAGAATCTCATCTCTCTCTCTCTCTATATATATATATATATATATGTATATATGTGTGTATATATATATATTATATATATATATGTGTGTGTGTATACATATATGTGTGTGTGTGTATATATATATATATATATATATATATATATATATATATATATATATATATATATATATATACGTATATATATATATGTATATATATGTATATGTGATTGTATATGTTTGTATATGTGTATATTTATATATGTGTGTGTGTGTTTGTGAATATGTCTGTTGACTCCTGCAATATAGCTTAAGAGAAATATGACAATAATGATAGGCACCCAATATTTGAACTGGTTTATAGAATTCTTTCTGCCTTTGTCACTCTAAGTGGAACTTTAAAGAATTAGCTTTTAAAGAATTTCCCTTTTCTTTAAATCCATCAACCATGACTGACCCCAACCATCTTATAGACACCTGAAATCTAGGCATTGTTAGCTTAAGAGAAACTTGACAATAAGGAGTGGCACCACAATTTGAACTTGTTTATTGAATTCTTTCTGCCTTTGTCACTCTAAATATAAATTATAGTTTTAAAGAATTAGCTTTTAATGAATTCCCTTTTCTCTCAACCAATGACCTCCACCCATCCCACTCCCCACCCTCTCCTACCACCAGAAAATATATAAATACCACCACATTTACTTGGACAGTCAGATTCCTGATAATTTCTGAAGAATGAAACAGTTCTAGCCCTGTAGAATCTCATCTATATTAAAAAAAAAAAAAAATATATATATATAGCTTTCACCGTATTATTGACTAAAGGAATTTTAGCCTGATAATGGGGTTTAGAATCCTCAGATAAATGGAAAAAGATGAGTATTGACGTACATGGGAGTCGAATCCACATCTTTGGTTATCGCGACCACTGTGCTACCATTACACCAACACATCACCCATCTCTTTCCAGCTGTATTTCAACAAGTATCCAAGAGTGCAAGCATTTACAGCAGGTGTGAAGCTAAATAGAAGTCACTATGAGATACTGAGTTTTACAATACTCACAATGTATAAACATTAGGTGACCCTTCAAATCTATTATTATGTATGTAGGGCGGTGAATTGGCAGTATTGGTAGAGGGTTGGACGCCATGATTTGAAGCATAGAGTTACGCCCCTTGCCATTCTGAGTTCAAATCCCGCCGAGGTTAACTTTGCCTTTCATCCTTACGGGGTCGATGAAATAAAGTACCAGTAATGCACTGGGATAATTGCTGGCCTTGTGCCAAACGTAGAAACAATTAGGTATGTAGTTGTGGATTGGCAGTATCAATAGAGGGTCGGACGCCATGATTTCAAGCACTGAGTTACGGCCCTTTACGTTCTGAGTTCAAATCCCACCGAGATTAACTTTGCCTTTCATGCTTACGGGGTCGATAAAATAAAGTACCAGTAATGCACTGGGATAATAGCTGGCCTTGTGCCAAAAGTAGAAACAGTTATGTATGTATTCATCTAACATATCATCATCATCATCATTTTTTTTTACAAGTGGACGTAAAATGACGATGATGATGATGAGGATGATATATTAGCTGAATACATACATAATTGTTTCTATTTTTGGCACAAGGCCAGCAATTATCCCAGTCAGGTCTTACTGTACAGATATCAACAGAGTATCTGTTGAGTGCATTACAGATGGGACAGTCAGGTCTTACTGTACAGATATCAACACTGTATCTGTTGAGTACATTACAGATGGGACAGTCAGGTCTTACTGTACAGATATCAACACTGTATCTGTTGAGTACATTACAGATGGGACAGTCAGGTCTTACTGTACAGATATCAACACTGTATCTGTTGAATGCATTACAGATGGGACAGTCGGGTCTTACTGTACAGATATCAACACTGTATCTGTTGAGTGCATTACAGATGGGACAGTCAGGTCTCACTGCACAGATATCAACACTGTATCTGTTGAGTACATTACAGATGGGACAGTCAGGTCTCACTGTACAGATATCAACACTGTATCTGTTGAGTGCATTACAGATGGGAAAGTCAGGTCTTACTGTACAGATATCAACACTGTATCTGTTGAGTGCATTACAGATGGGAAAGTCAGGTCTTACTGTACAGATATCAACACTGTATCTGTTGAGTGCATTACAGATGGGACAGTCAGGTCTTACTGTACAGATATCAACACTGTATCTGTTGAGTGCATTACAGATGGGACAGTCAGGTCTCACTGTACAGATATCAACACTGTATCTGTTGAGTACATTACAGGGCTGATCTTTGTTCCAAGTTGGAGTCACTGTCTTGGAGTGTTCTTAGATTCCAGGAACCAAAAGTTAAGTGCCTTTTGTTTTGACCCCATATTTGGATAACCAGACAGTGGTGGTTGACTGCCAAATTAAAGTATTGAGTAGGTATTTGTTTAGGGCCCCTTTTATTGTCCCCACTCTGTGTAGGTAAAGCAGTGCTATATCTAAAAAGACCTGCTTTGTCACCATCAGAGGACACAAACAGCACAAATTACTCATATTTTGTGCACCAATGGCTAACACCTGATAATCGCCACTGTGTAGAGCTCCAGCTAAGGACTTCCAGTAATACCCTTTACTTGTCCCCATCACCTTTGCTGTCTTACCATTGAGCTTTGTGTTAGTGAACTGGTAGAGTTGTTGTGTTACCTACACAAAAGAATTGTTTACAGTGGTGAAGGCTTGTGTAGGGTCAGCCACACTCCTTGGACCTGTTGATAACAAAGGGTTGGTGCAGAATATTGCCACAAACCCAATAAACAACTCACCTCAGGTATTGGAAGGCCGTTGACTTTCATGAGTTATTCCACCTTTTTAAACAAGTTTGGTTTTTCATCCTGCAGGATGTCCAAAAATCACCCCAAAATCAATATTTTTGGACATCCTGCATATACATATACATATATATATATATATATATATATATATGTATATATATCATCATCATCACCGTTTTACGTCATTCTTCCATGCTAGCATGGGTTAGATGGGTTGTCCTGTTATGGGCAGTGTCCAGTTGGCTGACCTTGTCTTGCTCATACGGGAACTGATTCTGGCTTGATTTCTACAGCTGGATGCCCTTCCTAACACTAACCTCATTTACAGTGTTACAGTGTGCGTTACATCCATGACCACTTTGCAGTGGGATGATAGGGACCCCAGTCCCTATCATCTCATTTCTACAGCTGAGTAAACTGGAGCAATGTGAAATAAAGTGCCTTGCTCAAGGAAACAACACATCACCCGGTCTGAGAATTGAACTCACAACATATATATATATATATATATATATAGTTAAAAGAATAGAGGTGTAACACACAAGTTATTATATATTGGTAAACGGAATAGAAAATGCTGACAAATTGTTCACAGTTGAAAAATGGTTTAATTAGGAATAAAAGAGTATTAGTGATTGTATGGGTTAGTATTCAGTTGTGGTTTTAAGTTTTTACTGGTTGCGCATTTCTAAATGCTTTTCAAAAATAATTTTGAGATAGAGTGTCCGTGCTGTTTGCTCTGATCTGTTTAGTTTTGGGAATTCTACCTGTTTTTATGTTAAAAAAGTGGCTCCAATTTGCAAAAATTCTTGTGGTCAAAACAATTTTGATTGGTCGGTAGAGGTCATGTGAATGTAAAAAATTGATTTTGCGCCAAGACTGTTTTTATGTTAAAAAAGTGGCTCCAGCAAAAATTCTTGTGGTCAAAACAATTTTGATTGGTCGGTAGAGGTCATGTGAATAAAAAATTGGTTTTGCGCCAAGATTGAGAAATGACTCTTTTACAACAAATATGTGTGGGTGTGTGTGTGTGTGTGTGTGAGAGTAGTAGTAGTAAGGTGTTCGATGTTGTGATAATGGTTAGCAGGGATGTGTGTCAAATGGCTATTAAGATAAGTGTGTGTGTGTGTGTGTGTGTGTGTATAGCAGAGTAATTCGTGGTGGCAGGGATGGTCAGTAAGAATGTGTCTGAAAGCAATGGGGGGGTATTTTAGCATGTCAAAAGATATTTTTCAGCTTTTGTCTTATACGGAGAAGTGCGTGTGTGTGTGTGTGTGTGTGTATAAGTCTCTTTGTATGTTGATGTACGCGTGTGTATGTGTGTGTGTGTGTGTGTGTGTGTGTGTGTGTGTGTGTGTGTGTGTGTGTGTGTGTGTGTGTGTGTGTGTGTGTGTGTGTGTGTGTATGTGTGTGTGTGTGTGTGTGTGTGTGTGGGTGGACCAGTATTTTTTTCCCCCTGGTAAAATGGTGTACATTATTCGATTTTTTCAGTAAAATCGGTTCTCTTAATAGAACATCAAAAATCTTAACAATAAAAGGTGTGAAATGATATTCACTATATATATATATACACATACATATATTCACTATATATACATATATATATATATATACATATATACACATATATATGCACATATATTTTTTTGTGTTGCACCATAGAGCATGTGTGTTTACGTATGTCATTGTGTTTATATGTGGGTAGAGATGTGTGCTGATGTAGGTATGTATGTTGACGTGTGTATGTTGTGGGTTCGTCTTAGGGAGAAGTGTTTAGACGGGGTCCGTATCTGTTAATGAAGTAAGATTCCTTGCTGATGCGCTGGGTGTGGGTGGCATTATCTTTAAATTTGTAGAGGGGAAAGATTCTGAAGTTGGGATGATTTTGGGCGGCACAGATATCAATGTGTTCACTCAGTGGTATTTTCCTCTATTCCCGTATTTTGATTTGGGATCTATATATATATATATTTATTTATATATATATATATATATACACACCCACATTATATATATACACACACACACACGCTCACATTAATAATACAATACGTCCCTCTACCAGGCATTTATTGATCTGGAGAAAGCTTTTGACAATCCCCATGCCAAAATCTAGCAGACCCTAAGGTAACTTGGAGTAGATGAGGGGCTTGACAAGTTAGTAGCAGAACATACAGGTGCATTGACATCAAACTCCCTGCATATGTTCTTAGCTATGTATTTTTTCTATGTACTTTGAAGCCCCATCAAATACATATATACACATATATGTCTATATATAGAGAGAGAGATATGCATGAGGGGACTGCGTTGGTATGAACATGTGATGCATATGATGTATAGCAGCTGTAAAAAAAGATGCAGAGTGCTCAAAGTCAATGGAAGCTGTAGTGTGGGGAGACACAGGAAGACTTGGGATGAGGTGATAAAAACCGACCTTGCCCAATTGCACCTCTCAAAGGCAATGACACAGAGCCGAGATCTTTGATGTTACGCACTAATACAAAAGACCCGACTTCCCACTGGCACAGGCCAAAGATGAAGCATATGTATAATATGCATTACCTCACCCCCACCAACTCCTATACATCTCCCAAACATACATCCAGCGAAGCCTCCAGTTCACACTGTAAAGTGGTTGAAATGGCGACACGGCAAAAAGCACCCAGTACTCACTGTAAATGAGGTTAGAACTAGGAAGGCCATCCAGCTGTAGAAACCAAGCCAAAATCAGTTCTGTATGAGCATGATATGGTCACCTGACCTAGCATTGCTCACAACAGGACAACTTGTCTAACCCATGTCAGTGTGGAAAAAAATGGACGTTAAACGGTGATGATGATGATATATAAGGTAAACTATATGAGTTGATGGTAAAGCTGTATATAAGGTATTTAGATATTTAAAGCTCTAATGTAATTTGGTCAATATCCAGATTGCCGACAGTTCAAAGATAAATCGAATTTGTAGATTTCCAGTCATTGTAGATTTGCAAATCACAGAGCATAAAAATGAAAGGAACACCACGGGCTTCCATAAGTTTTTTTTAGAATATTAGCTCTTAAAATACTGTTTATTGAAATTAAATGAGATGTAACTTCCGTGAAAAAAAATTATTGGATGTACATGTACTAACTTCACTCGTATTGAAGTCAAAACACTAATGATGAAAATACCAGTCAAACTAACCACTAGATATTTTGTACAGTTAAAATAATTCCAACACTTCTGGCCTTTCATAACTTTTAATGTTATCCCTAAAGGAAATAATCTTTATTTACAATTTTCAAATGTTCACGGCTGGAGACTTAAGAACATGTTTGGTAAATAAATATTTCCTATATTATATATGATCCTGAAGAGTTCTCTATAAAGTTACTAAGTGCTACATCAGTTGTAGTGGAATGAAACATTTGTAAACCAAATAACGTATTAATGTATTGAACTTTGGTGATCTTTTCATTTACACTCCACACATACACACAGATATGTGTGTGCAGGCGTGAAAGTGTGTGAAGTGTATGTGTGTCTATGTTTATCTTTGTGTTAGTGCTTATATTAAAAACTAGGGTCATTATCATCAACTAAATCTCTATGAAAGTGGTGCAGCAGCATGGCCACAGTCTAATGACTGAAACAAAAAAATAAAAGAACAATAGTTATTGATTCATTGGTTAAAAGTCGAGGATGTCACACCACTGAAGTGGAATGTTTACCACAGTGGAAGATGTCACACCACTGAAGTGGAATGTTTACCACAGTAGAAGATGTCACACCACTGAAGTGGAATATTTACCACAGTGGAGGATGTCACACCACTGAAGTACAGTGTTTACCACAGGGGAGGATGTCACACCACTGAAGTACAGTGTTTACCACAGTGGAGGATGTCACACCACTGAAGTGGAATGTTTACCACAGTGGAGGATGTCACACCACTGAAGTACAGTGTTTACCACAGGGGAGGATGTCACACCACTGAAGTGGAATGTTTACCACAGTAGAAGATGTCACACCACTGAAGTACAATGTTTACCACAATGGAGGATGTCACACCACTGAAGTGGAATGTTTACCACAGTGGAAGATGTCACACCACTGAAGTGGAATGTTTACCACAGTGGAGGATGTCACACCACTGAAGTGGAATGTTTACCACAGTGGAAGATGTCACACCACTGAAGTGGAATATTTACCACAGTGGAGGATGTCACACCACTGAAGTACAGTGTTTACCACAGGGGAGGATGTCACACCACTGAAGTGGAATGTTTACCACAGTGGAGGATGTCACACCACTGAAGTGGAATGTTTACCACAGTGGAAGATGTCACACCACTGAAGTGGAATGTTTACCACAGTGGAGGATGTCACACCACTGAAGTGGCATGTTTACCACAGTGGAGGATGTGACACCACTGAAGTGGAATGTTTACCACAGTGGAGGATGTCACACCACTGAAGTGGAATGTTTACCACAGTGGAGGATGTCACACCACTGAAGTACAATGTTTACCACAATGGAGGATGTGACACCACTGAAGTGGAATGTTTACCACAGTAGAAGATGTCACACCACTGAAGTACAATGTTTACCACAATGGAGGATGTCACACCACTGAAGTGGAATGTTTACCACAGTGGAAGATGTCACACCACTGAAGTGGAATGTTTACCACAGTGGAGGATGTCACACCACTGAAGTGGAATGTTTACCACAGTGGAGGATGTCACACCACTGAAGTGGAATGTTTACCACAGTGGAGGATGTCACACCACTGAAGTACAATGTTTACCACAATGGAGGATGTGACACCACTGAAGTGGAATGTTTAACACAGTAGAAGATGTCACACCACTGAAGTACAATGTTTACCACAATGGAGGATGTCACACCACTGAAGTGGAATATTTACCACAGTGGAGGATGTCACACCACTGAAGTGGCATGTTTACCACAGTCGAGGATGTCACACCACTGAAGTGGAATGTTTACCACAGTGGAGGATGTCACACCACTGAAGTGGCATGTTTACCACAGTGGAGGATGTGACACCACTGAAGTGGAATATTTACCACAGTGGAGGATGTCACACCACTGAAGTGGCATGTTTACCACAGTGGAGGATGTCACACCACTGAAGTACAATGTTTACCACAGTGGAGGATGTCACACCACTGAAGTGGAATGTTTACCACAGTGGAGGATGTCACACAACTGAAGTGGAATATTTACCACCACTGAAGTGGAATGTTTACCACAGTGGAGGATGTCACACCACTGAAGTGGCATGTTTACCACAGTGGAGGATGTGACACCACTGAAGTGTCATGTTTACCACAGTGGAGGATGTCACACCACTGAAGTGGAATGTTTACCACAATGGAGGATGTCACACCACTGAAGTGGAATGTTTACCACAATGGAGGATGTCACACCACTGAAGTGGAATGTTTACCACAGTGGAGGATGTCACACCACTGAAGTGGCATGTTTACCACAGTGGAGGATGTCACACCACTGAAGTGGCATGTTTACCACAGTGGAGGATGTCACACCACTGAAGTGGCATGTTTACCACAGTGGAGGATGTCACACCACTGAAGTGGAATGTTTACCACAGTGGAGGATGTCACACCACTGAAGTGGAATGTTTACCACAGTGGAGGATGTGACACCACTGAAGTGGAATGTTTACCACAGTGGAGGATGTCACACCACTGAAGTACAATGTTTACCACAGTGGAGGATGTCACACCACTGAAGTGGAATATTTACCACAGTGGAGGATGTCACACCACTGAAGTGGAATGTTTACCACAGTCGAGGATGTCACACCACTGAAGTGGAATGTTTACCACAGTGGAGGATGTCACACCACTGAAGTGGAATATTTACCACAGTGGAGGATGTCACACCACTGAAGTGGAATGTTTACCACAGTGGAGGATGTCACACCACTGAAGTGGAATGTTTACCACAGTGGAGGATGTCACACCGCTGAAGTGGAATATTTACCACAGTGGAGGATGTCACACCACTGAAGTGGAATGTTTACCACAGTGGAGGATGTCACACCACTGAAGTGGAATGTTTACCACAGTGGAGGATGTCACACCACTGAAGTGGAATGTTTACCACAGTGGAGGATGTCACACCACTGAAGTGGAATGTTTACCACAGTGGAGGATGTCACACCACTGTAGTGGAATGTTTACTACAGTGGAGGATGTGACACCACTGAAGTGGAATGTTTACCACAGTGGAAGATGTGACACCACTGAAGTGGAATGTTTACCACAGTGGAGGATGTGACACCACTGAAGTGGAATGTTTACAACAGTGGAGGATGTCACTCCACTGAAGTGGAATGTTTACCACAGTGGAGGATGTCACACCACTGAAGTGGCATGTTTACCACATTGGAGGATGTGACACCACTGAAGTGGAATGTTTACCACAGTGGAGGATGTGACACCACTGAAGTGGAATGTTTACCACAGTGGAGGATGTGACACCACTGAAGTGGAATGTTTACCACAGTGGAGGATGTGAAACCACTGAAGTGGAATGTTTACCACAGTGGAGGATGTCACACCACTGAAGTGGAATGTTTACCACAGTGGAGGATGTGACACCACTGAAGTGGAATGTTTACCACAGTGGAGGATGTCACACCACTGAAGTGGAATGTTTACCACAGTGGAGGATGTCACACCACTGTAGTGGAATGTTTACTACAGTGGAGGATGTGACACCACTGAAGTGGAATGTTTACCACAGTGGAAGATGTGACACCACTGAAGTGGAATGTTTACCACAGTGGAGGATGTCACACCACTGAAGTACAATGTTTACCACAGTGGAGGATGTCACACCACTGTAGTGGAATGTTTACCACAGTGGAGGATGTCACACCACTGAAGTGGAGGATGTCACACCACTGAAGTGGAATGTTTACCACAGTGGAAGATGTCACACCACTGAAGTGGAATATTTACCACAATGGAGGATGTGACACCACTGCAGTGGAATGTTTACCACAATGGAGGATGTGACACCACTGAAGTGGAATGTTTACCACAGTGGAGGATGTGACACCACTGAAGTGGAATGTTTACCACAGTGGAGGATGTCACACCACTGAAGTACAATGTTTACCACAGTGGAAGATGTCACACCAGTGAAGTGGAATGTTTACCACAATGGAGGATGTCACACCACTGAAGTGGCATGTTTACCACAGTGGAGGATGTCACACCACTGAAGTACAATGTTTACCACAGTGGAGGATGTCACACCACTGAAGTGGAATGTTTACCACAATGGAGGATGTCACACCACTGAAGTGGAATATTTACCACAGTGGAGGATGTCACACCACTGAAGTGGAATGTTTACCACAGTGGAGGATGTCACACCACTGAAGTGGAATGTTTACCACAGTGGAGGATGTCACACCACTGAAGTGGCATGTTTACCACAGTGGAGGATGTCACACCACTGTAGTGGAATGTTTACCATTGCGGTATCTTGTTCTTTGCTTTTGTTGTTGTTTTATGAGAATAAATTTTCTTTCCAAAACAATTTTCCTCTCTAAAAGTGTAACCTGTATTTGGTTGACTTATGAATCATTTGGAAATTTGAAAATGTAGTGACCACAATGTAAATAACTATATTAATACTTGGTCTTTAAAAATAATAGTTGAATAAACTGAGTAGAGTGCCCCAGAAGGTGGAAAAATGTGAACAAGAGACACACTTTATCAGTGTTCAGGAGAACTTGACTCGATTTGTTCAGTTAATATTTAGAATCATATACTATTATTATAGTTATCTGCATTATGGCAACTATATTTACACATTTTAATTTCATTTAATATCTTATTAAAATTAGGGTGGTGGAGAGACTCTGAAAAATGTAGGTATAAGTTATGTGATGTTTTTAAAAATCATATAGGTGTAGTGTAACAAAATAGGTTTGGAAATCAATGCTGTAAATTATTTTTCTGTAACGTACCAAAGGGAGATAATGCAGATATCAAGTAGTAACTCTTTTCATATGAAATCACTTGAAACATCTGGTTCTCTGATACAAAATGTTGCTTTTGAAGTGGTTAGATTAAACTAAAAAAATCTATCTTAAATTTATGTAAGAAACTCTGTTATGTTCCAAAGATAATAATGAGAAAGTTATATTATTAAATTAGGGTAGTGGATTGGCAGTATCGGTAGAGGGTCGGACGCCATGCTTTGATGCATAGAGTTACGGCCCTTGCCATTCTGAATTCAAATCCCGCCGAGGTTAACTTTGCCTTTCATCCTTACGGGGTCGATAAAATAAAGTACCAGTAATGTACTGGGGTAATTGCTGGCCTTGTGCCAAAAGTAGAAACAATTAAATTAGAGTAGTGGATTGGCAGTATCAGTAGAGCACACCATGCTTTACAGCATAGAGTTATGGCCCTTTATGTTCTGAATTCAAATCGCGCCGAGGTTAGCTTTGCCTTTCATCCACCACACCACACTACACTACACTACACCACAACACACTGCACCACACCACACCACATTACACTACACTACCACACCACACCACACCACACTACACTGCACCACACCACACCACACCACACTACACCACACCACATTACACAACACTACATTACACAACAACGCACTGCACCACACCACACCACATTACACCACACCACACCACACAACACTACACCTCACTAGACCACACTACACCACACTACACTACACTACACCACACCACACAACACTACACCACACCTCACTACACCACACCACACTACACCACACTACACAACACATCACACTACACAACACCACACTACACCATACTATATCCCACTACTCCACACTACATCACACCCACTACACCACACTGCACTACACCACACCACACTACACTACACCACCACCAACATAAGACCAGCACATCAAACCACACCACCACCAACACGACCACACCACCACCAACAACACCAGCACATCAAACCACACCACCACCAAAACAACACCAGCACATCAAACCACACCACCACCAAAACAACACCAGCACATCAAACCACACCACCACCAACAACACCAGCACATCAAACCACACCACCACCAAAACAACACCAGCATATCAAACCACACCACCACCAACATGACCACACCACCACCAACACGACCACACCACCACCAACAACACTAGCACATCAAACCACACCACCACCAACACAACACCAGCACATAAAACCACACCACCACCAACACAACACCAGCACATAAAACCACACCACCACCAACACAACACCAGCACATCAAACCACACAAACCCCACAAACCCCAAGCACATCACGACCACACTACCACCAACACATCCCCTAACATAATCCCAAAGAAGCTAGAATGCGATGGAGGTAGTTTTATGGAGTTGAATCTGATATAAAGCCACTGTTCCTTACCATGATGACACAGCAAAAAGCAGCAATAGGCAACAAAAGAAATATTTTGGAGAATATCAAGTAGAATAAATTAAAAGAAGGAAATAATAATGATTTCTGATATAAATGAAGGAAATAATAATGGAAATTGTTGAATGAGGAGAGAAAAGATCTTCATTTAATAATAATAATAATAATAATAATAATAATAATGAAATTATTGTGTACAGTGCTCAGGTGCACTACAACTCATCAAAGGTGCATGTATAGTACATAGAATAATGTACAAATGTCAGGAAAATAAACAGTGTATGAGTCATGATATAATAACAATAACAATAATGAAATATTGTGTACAGTGCCCAGGTGCACCACAACTCATCAAAAAAGTACATGTACAGTACATAGGGCAATGCACAAACATCAGTAAAATGAACAGTGCATGAGTCATGATACACACATGTGTGCATGTGTATGGAAGGAGTACATCAGGTGTAGTTTTGGCGTATTTCGGGAAGCATTTAACGGACTCTATCTAGAAAATATTATTTGGCCGAGGTTGATTTGCCTTTCATCCTTACGGGGTCGATAAAATAAAGTACCAGTAATGCACTGGGTAATTGCTGGCCTTGTGCCTAAAGTAGAAACAATTATTTGGTGGATTGGCAGAATTGGCAGAGGGTCGGACATGCTTTCCAGCATAGTTATGTCCCTTTACGATCCGAGTTCAAATCCCACCGAGGTTAACTTTGTCTTTCATCCTTACGGGGTTGATAAAATAAAGTACTGGGTATTTGCTGGCCTTGTGCCAAAAGTAGAAACAATTATTTCATTTGAAACACAGAAACAACAGAACTCCTTCAAGTGTATGTGTAAATACACATATATACACATACATGTGTATATATATATATATATATAGTAATAATAAATGTGAAGTCTAAAATCCAAAGAGTTTCAGAAGATCCCGTTAAGGGTGAAAGCAGCGATTCTTTGCTTAAACTTTAATCTGTTATTTTAATATATATAGAAATATTAAAACAATGAAATTAAACACAAAACTGATAATTCATAGTAAAACACATTATTTTACGATCGTTTCTGGGGGCTAGTTCTCTGTATGTTCATTCTATTATTGATCTATGTAAAATATGTTACAAAATATCATAGTGAGAAAAAATACATACGTTTTCACTACCCACCGTCTTCAGAAATTACGGCATGTATTTTTTCTTACTATGATATTTTGTAATATGTTTTACATAGATCAATAATAGAATGAACATGCAGGGAACTACCCCCCCCCCCCCCGAAACGATCGTAAAATAATGAGTTTTACTATGAATTAACAGTTTTGTGTTTAATTTCATTGTTTTAATATTTCTATTTTGACTCTGTATCCAATTGAATTATATAGTTGAAAATTTTTGAGTGGTAGATTTATTTATATATATATATATATATATATAAAATGTTAAAAAAATAATGAATAAAACAATGAAACAGTTCCTTATATTAAACAAAAAAAGTTCATTATTTAACGATCGTTTCTAGGACATATATGTGTTAGAATTGGCATGCATATTCAACAGATCTATGTACAAAATTATACAAAATTATACAAACTATCAAATATAATATACATACCAACACATACATATGCCGTCTTCAGAAATAATTAGAAAAAATTATTTCTGAAGACGGCATATGTATGTGTTGGTATGTATATTATATTTGATAGTTTGTATAATTTTGTATAATTTTGTACATAGATCTGTTGAATATGCATGCCAATTCTAACACATATGTGTCCTAGAAACGATCGTTAAATAATGAACTTTTTTTGTTTAATATAAGGAACTGTTTCATTGTTTTATTCATTATTTTTTTAACATTTTATCTTGACTCTGTATTCCGTTTATCTTTCAACGAAAGTGATTTTTGAATGCATCTCTTCTTTCCATGATATCCGGATTACATTGAGTTCTTCATACGGATTGGACACTACCGTAAACTTTTGGTAGATTTATCTACATATATATATATATATATATATATATATATATATATATCAATACTTTCTTTCAAACCTATATAAAATACTGTTAGACTACAAGCAGCACCACTATATTAAGTGTGTGTGTATTTATATATATATTTATATATATATATATATATATATATATATATATAAATATATATAACAGCAATTGCCAAGTCAAAACAACATAAATGATAATTTGCCAAAAGAAGTTCACACACACACACTGACACACACACACACACCAACGCCAACACACACACACACCAACACACGCTAACACACACACACACCAATACACCAACACACCGACCAACACACACCAACACCAACACACACACACACCAACACACACACACCAACACACACACACCAACACATACACCAACACACACACACCAACATACACCAACACCCACACACACCAACACACACCAACACCAAGACACACACCAACACACACACACACACCAACACCAACACACACACCAACACACACACCCACATACACACACCAACATCAATACACACACCAACACACACCAACATCAACACACACACACACCAACACCAACACACACACCAACACCAACACACACACCAACACACACAAACACACACACACCAACACCAACACACCAACAGACACACACCAACACCAACACACACACCAACACCAACACACACACCAACAGACCAACACACACACCAACACCAACACACCAACACACCAACACACACATACCAACACACCAACCAACACACACACACACCACCAACACACCAACCAACACCAACACACCAACAGACACACCAACACACACGTGCTTGTATGTTGTATATATCTATATACATGTGTTATATACACTGTAGTGTACTTGCTTGTCTATATATATCTGTGTATGTATGTCTATAGGTGTGTGTCTGTGTATGTCTGTGTGTGTCTGTATGAAGGTGTGTGTCTGTATGGATGTGTGTGTCTGTATGGATGTGTGTGTCTGTATGAAGGTGTGTGTCTGTATGGATGTGTGTGTCTGTATGAAGGTGTGTGTCTGTATGGATGTGTGTGTCTGTATGGATGTGTGTGTCTGTATGAAGGTGTGTGTCTGTGTATGGATGTGTGTGTCTGTATGGATGTGTGTGTCTGTATGGATGTGTGTGTCTGTATGGATGTGTGTGTCTGTATGAAGGTGTGTGTCTGTATGGATGTGTGTGTCTGTATGAAGGTGTGTGTCTGTATGAAGGTGTGTGTCTGTATGGATGTGTGTGTCTGTATGGATGTGTGTGTCTGTATGAACGTGTGTGTCTGTATGGATGTGTGTGTCTGTATGAAGGTGTGTGTCTGTATGAAGGTGTGTGTCTGTGTATGGATGTGTGTGTCTGTATGAAGGTGTGTGTCTGTATTAAGGTGTGTGTCTGTATGGATGTGTGTGTCTGTATGGATGTGTGTGTCTGTGTATGAATGTGTGTGTCTGTATGGATGTGTGTGTCTGTATGAACGTGTGTGTCTGTATGGATGTGTGTGTCTGTATGAATGTGTGTGTCTGTATGGATGTGTGTGTCTGTATGGATGTGTGTGTCTGTATGGATGTGTGTGTCTGTATGAAGGTGTGTGTCTGTATGGATGTGTGTGTCTGTATGGATGTGTGTGTCTGTGTGGATGTGTGTGTCTGTATGGATGTGTGTGTCTGTATGAACGTGTGTGTCTGTATGGATGTGTGTGTCTGTATGAAGGTGTGTGTCTGTGTATGAATGTGTGTGTCTGTATGGATGTGTGTGTCTGTATGGATGGATGTGTGTGTCTGTATGAACGTGTGTGTCTGTATGGATGTGTGTGTCTGTATGAATGTGTGTGTCTGTATGGATGTGTGTGTCTGTATGGATGTGTGTGTCTGTATGGATGTGTGTGTCTGTATGAACGTGTGTGTCTGTATGGATGTGTGTGTCTGTATGAATGTGTGTGTCTGTATGGATGTGTGTGTCTGTATGGATGTGTGTGTCTGTATGGATGTGTGTGTCTGTATGAAGGTGTGTGTCTGTATGGATGTGTGTGTCTGTATGGATGTGTGTGTCTGTGTGGATGTGTGTGTCTGTGTGGATGTGTGTGTCTGTATGAACGTGTGTGTCTGTATGGATGTGTGTGTCTGTATGAAGGTGTGTGTCTGTGTATGAATGTGTGTGTCTGTATGGATGTGTGTGTCTGTATGGATGTGTGTGTCTGTATGAAGGTGTGTGTCTGTATGGATGTGTGTGTCTGTATGAAGGTGTGTGTCTGTATGAAGGTGTGTGTCTGTATGGATGTGTGTGTCTGTATGGATGTGTGTGTCTGTATGAAGGTGTGTGTCTGTATGGATGTGTGTGTCTGTATGGATGTGTGTGTCTGTGTGGATGTGTGTGTCTGTATGGATGTGTGTGTCTATATGAAGGTGTGTGTCTGTATGAAGGTGTGTGTCTGTATGGATGTGTGTGTCTGTATGAATGTGTGTGTCTGTATGGATGTGTGTCTGTATGGATGTGTGTGTCTGTATGAAGGTGTGTGTCTGTGTATGGATGTGTGTGTCTGTATGAAGGTGTGTGTCTGTATGAAGGTGTGTGTCTGTATGAAGGTGTGTGTCTGTATGGATGTGTGTGTCTGTATGAAGGTGTGTGTCTGTATGAAGGTGTGTGTCTGTATGAAGGTGTGTGTCTGTATGGATGTGTGTGTCTGTATGAAGGTGTGTGTCTGTATGAAGGTGTGTGTCTGTATGAAGGTGTGTGTCTGTATGAAGGTGTGTGTCTGTATGAAGGTGTGTGTCTGTATGGATGTGTGTGTCTGTATGGATGTGTGTGTCTGTATGAAGGTGTGTGTCTGTATGGATGTGTGTGTCTGTATGAAGGTGTGTGTCTGTATGAAGGTGTGTGTCTGTATGAAGGTGTGTGTCTGTATGAAGGTGTGTGTCTGTATGGATGTGTGTGTCTGTATGAAGGTGTGTGTCTGTATGAAGGTGTGTGTCTGTATGGATGTGTGTGTCTGTATGGATGTGTGTGTCTGTATTAAGGTGTGTGTCTGTATGGATGTGTGTGTCTGTGTGGATGTGTGTGTCTGTATGAAGGTGTGTGTCTGTATGGATGTGTGTGTCTGTATGAAGGTGTGTGTCTGTATGAAGGTGTGTGTCTGTATGGATGTGTGTGTCTGTATGAAGGTGTGTGTCTGTATGGATGTGTGTGTCTGTATGAAGGTGTGTGTCTGTGTATGGATGTGTGTGTCTGTGTATGGATGTGTGTGTCTGTGTATGGATGTGTGTGTCTGTATGGATGTGTGTGTCTGTATGGATGTGTGTGTCTGTATGGATGTGTGTGTCTGTATGGATGTGTGTGTCTGTATGAAGGTGTGTGTCTGTATGAAGGTGTGTGTCTGTATGGATGTGTGTGTCTGTATGAAGGTGTGTGTCTGTATGGATGTGTGTGTCTGTATGAAGGTGTGTGTCTGTATGGATGTGTGTGTCTGTATGAAGGTGTGTGTCTGTGTATGGATGTGTGTGTCTGTGTATGGATGTGTGTGTCTGTATGGATGTGTGTGTCTGTATGAATGTGTGTGTCTGTATGGATGTGTCTGTATGGATGTGTGTGTCTGTATGAAGGTGTGTGTCTGTATGAAGGCGTGTGTCTGTATGGATGTGTGTGTCTGTATGGATGTGTGTGTCTGTGCATGTGTGTGTGTATGTGTCTGTGCGTGTGTGTGTGTGTGTACGCGTATGTGTGTGTGTACCTGTGTGTGAGTGTGTGTGTGGACCTGTGTGTGTATGTGCGTGTGTGTGTGTATATGCGTGTATGTGTGTATGTGTGTTTGTAGATGTGTGTGTTTGTAAATGTGTGTGTGTGTTTGTAGATGTGTGTGTGTTTGTAGACGTGTGTGTTTGTCGGTGTGTGTGTGTTTGTCGATGTGTGTGTGTGTTTGTCGATGTGTGTGTGTGTGTTTGTCGATGTGTGTGTGTTTGTCGATGTGTGTGTGTTTGTCGATGTGTGTGTGTTTGTCGATGTGTGTATGTTTGTCGATGTGTGTGTAATGCACAAAACTTCATGCAGTAAGGAACTGTAATTACAGAGGGGAGAAATACATTGTGTGTATGTGTGTGTACATGTGTGTATGTGTATGTGTGTATGTGTGTGTACATGTGTGTATTGTATTTGTGTGTACATGTGTATCTGTGTACGTGTATGTGTGTGTATGTGTGTGTGTAAGTGTGTGAATGTGTGCGTGTGTACATCTCTGTATGTGTCTGTGTGTGTGTGTGTGTGTGTGTGTGTGTGTGTACATATATCTGTGTGAGGGTATGGGGGGTCGGAGAGGTGTCCCCTGCAGAGTGGGGTGGGATGGAGGGGGTTACAAGTTGTAATTACTTCTACAACAGAACACACTGAATGATTTAAACACATGTACCATTAATGTAGGAGGTGGGTGGTGGAGGTGGGGTAGTAGGGTGGAGGTGGTGGTGGTGGTGAGGTAGTAGGGTGGAGGTGGTGGTGGTGGTGAGGGATAACTGGTAGTGATGGTGGTGGGGATGTAGGTGATGGCATTGGTGCAGCTGGTTATGGTGGTGTTGACTGTGGTGGTGGAGCAGATCAAGAGATAAAACAAAAGCAACAACAGAGTAGTAACAGTAGTAGTAACAACAACAGTAACAACAACAGTAACAACAACAGTAACAACAACAACAACAACAACAACAGTAACAACAACAACAGCAGTAACCACAGTAACAGTAACAACAGCAGTAACAACAACAGCAGTAACAACAACAGCAGTAACAACAACAGTAACAGTAACAACAGCAGTAACAACAACAACAGTAACAACAACAACAACAGTAACAACAACAACAACAACAACAACAGTAACAACAACAGCAGTAACAACAACAGTAACAGTAACAACAGCAGTAACAACAGTAACAACAACAACAACAACAACAACAGTAACAACAACAGCAGTAACAACAACAGTAACAGTAACAACAGCAGTAACAACAACAACAACAACAACAACAACAACAGTAACAACAACAGCAGTAACAACAACAACAACAACAACAACAGTAACAACAACAACAACAACAGTAACAACAACAGTAACAACAACAACAACAACAACAGTAACAACAACAGTAACAACAACAACAACAACAACAACAACAGTAACAACAACAGCAACAGTAACAACAACAGCAGTAACAACAAAAACAACAACAACAACAGTAACAACAGAAACAACAACAACAACAGTAACAACAACAACAACAACAACAACAGTAACAACAACAACAATAACAACAGTAACAACAACAACAACAGCAGTAACAACAACAGCAGTAACAACAACAACAATAACAACAGTAACAACAACAACAGCAGTAACAACAACAACAGTAACAACAACAACAACAACAACAACGACGACACATTAACAACAACAACAAGTGAAATAATTGAATTAAGTATTTAGTGAAAAGGTGAGGGAGAGAGAAAAAGAGAGAGAGAGAGATAGATAGAAAAAGAGAGAGAGAGAGATAGTGAGAGAGAGAGTCAGAGAGAGAGATAGTGTAACTAGTAAAACAGAAGAAAAAAGTAAATGAAAACGGCCATGCCACCAGGTGGTGGTGGTGGGGTGGTTGCCAGTGAGTGGTGGTGGTGGTGGTGGTAGGTGGTGGGTGTAGTGAGGCGGCGGGGTGGTTGCCAGTGAGTGGTGGGTGTAGTGAGGCGGAGGGTGCTGGGGGTGGCGGAGTGGTTGCCAGTGAGTGGTGGTGGTGGTGGTGGTGGTGGGTGTAGTGAGGCGGGGTGGTTGCCAGTGAGTGGTGGTGGTGGTGGTGGTGGGTGTAGTGAGGCGGGGTGGTTGCCAGTGAGTGGTGGTGGTGGTGGTGGGTGTAGTGAGGCGGAGTGGTTGCCAGTGGGTGGTGGTGGTGGTGGTGGTGGTGGTGGGTGTAGTGAGGCGCTGGGTGTGTGGGGGTGGTTGTTACAGAGGTAGACATTAATAAGTCAAGAATTAGATACACAAGAGGAGGAAGGAAGAACCCAGAATCAAAAGAACCCAACCCATATTTTACACCATACAACAACAACAACAACAACAATAATAATAGTAGTAATAATAATAATAATAATAATAATAATAATAATAATAATAAAAATAAAAAAAAAAATATGTACTTTGCAAACTTTGTAATATTTTTGATTGATGGAGCCTGTGGGGTATAGGGAGGAGAGTGTGGTGGTGGTGGTGGGGGATCTCTTCCATTGTGGAGACTGTGGGTGGGGGGGAGATCTCTTCCATCCGCCCATTATCTCTCTCTCTCTCTCTCTCTCTCTCTCTCTCATAGACACCATCACTTTCTCTCTCACACTGTATCTCTTCTTATCTGTATACTACTACTCTCTCTCTCTCACACACTATATATATATATAAAGCCAAGGAAGCCCACAAAACTGGCAGGTCCAGAGCGACCTACAGGATAAAGTGGGAAGTATTGGTGGATAAGGAAGTCAGGACCTGGTATGCAGATACTATTGCATCCAAATTCAGAGAACTCCCTGAGGAAACTGGGGATGTTGAGACAGAGTGGAGATTGTTCAGCATAACAGTTTCTTCTTCAGCTGTTAAATGCTGTGGGCAAAAGTGGCTTGGTGTTGCACCAGATGGCAGGAGGGTGCCAAAGTTTGGCTTGCAAATATGTCCTTCTTTTTGCAGTTGTGGTACTAGCAGGCATGAAGAATCGCAGCAGAGACAGTAAAGGTGTCCAAAGTGAAGTCATGGGAGGACTTTGGGGTTAACCTGGAATCCGACTTCAGATTGGCAAAAAAAGTATTCTAGCAGACCATCCGCCGAGTTCGTAATAAGAAAAACTCCACACCTGCTATCATGAACGCATCTGAGGGTTCTCCTCTCTTCAGAGAGGTGCATCCTCACGAGGTGGAAAGAATACTTTGCTGGTCTCCTAAACCCAATCACAACAGCATCTTCTGATGTACATAAGGAGCAACTGGGAACGGTGACTAATCTCTCAGAGACTGAGGTCACAAGAACAGTTAAAGAGCTCAAATGTGACAAGGCCGCTGGGGAAGATGAAATCCAGCCCAAGATGTTAAAAGCCTTAAATAGAGAATGTATTCTCTGGCTGACTAAAGTGTGCTGGGTGGCCTGGATCTCTGGAAAGGCACCTAAGCAATGGCAATCAGGAGTGATAATTCCAATTTTCAAAAAGGGAGACAAGAGAGATTGTTCCAATTACAAAGAGATCTTGTTAAGCCTCCCCAGTAAAGTCTATGCTAAGTATCTGGCAAAGAGATGCAGGGAAATTGTCAAGTCTAAGCTAGCTGAAGAACAGAGTGGTTTTCACCCTGGATGCAGGATACACGGCCAAATATTCACTCTGTGGCAGGTATTTGAGGTATATTCTTGTTTTGTCGACTTTGAAAAAGCATATGACGGCATTCCTTGGGACCTGCTGTGATGGTCAGCTTCTTGCTGCCCTGATGTCTCTATACGAATACTCGAGTATTTGTGTTGGCATAAATGGTGTTAAACTGAAACCATTCAATATTGGAGTCGATGTCCGCCAAGAGTGTGTGCTGTCACCTGAGCAGGATTGACATGTGCAGCCAAGTTGGAAGTGGTATCATGACTGGCGGGTGTAAAATCAGTCAGTTGGAATTTGTAGTTACTTAATATGACAGAAGATGATCTCTGACTTGCACTCGATAAGTTTGATGCCGAGTGTTGCATGGCTGGAATGAAAATCAGTGCTGTGAAAACTGAGATACTCATCCTCTCAAGGAACCCTGCGCAGTGCACTTTACATGTAAATGGAGTTCCACTGAAGCAGGTAGAGAAGTTGAAGTATCTCGGGGCCGTGTTCACGAGTGATGGAAGGCAGGAGGCTGAATTAAGTGCAAGAATTGCAGGAGCTGGTGTAGTAATGAACAGCTTCAGCATTCAGTAGTCAGAAGAAGGGAGGTAGGTGTAAAAGACAAACTTGTTATCTTCAATTCAGTATTTGTGCCAACCCTTACCTATGGTCATGATCTTGGGTAATGACCAAAAGAATACGATAGTGATACAAGTGGCCGAAATGCGGTTCCCCCGAATGGTCTTTGGAGTAATGTTACTTGATAGAGTGTGTAGCTCGGAGATCATAGAGTCACTTCAGGTAGAGCTGCTACTTCACCATATTGAGAAATAACAGCTCAGATACTATGGACATGTGGTTAGAATGTCTCAAGAAAGAATCGCTGGACAGATATTACGGGCAAAACCAACAGGTAGGAGACGCAGAGGTAGATTCTGAACAAGATGGTTGGATAACATCCATGAGTTTGGCTGGTCACGCTAGTGGGCGAAGGAGAAGAAAATGTATACATGTATATATATATATATATATATATAAACACACACACATGTAGATATAGATATATATATATATACATATACATACACATACACACACACACATATATATATGTGTGTGTATATATATATATAAAATAATATAATAATATTAAAAGGGAACAAAGAATCAGTATTGCATCATTTACATATTTAATTACATATTACATATGTTTCACTGTCGATCAGCTCGAGGAATGATTGATTAATGTTTGATAAACTCTGGAATTGGAAGCTCCTCCGATATGTGTTCACATGTAGATGCACGTGCAAGTGTGTACCCTATATATATATATATATATATATATATATATATATATATATATATATATATATATATATATGTACTGCCTGTCTTTGCCGGAAATAATCACAGTAGTATGCGTTTATTTCAAATTTTTTTTTTATTTAACGTCAGACCATGTCTCCCCTTGATGAAGATTTCTTTATTAATTGGGTCAATTTATGTTTTTATAGAGAATGTTTGCTGTTTTACATATATGAAGTTGGACTAATCCCTTCAGGGACATCTTTAAGGACATAAAATCTCTGATGAGTCTTATAAGTGCATCTCTATGGTGGAATATATACATATATGTCTACCTACTGTATTGTAAATGTACTTGAAGATGAAGCACTGTGTAAGAATTAAATTTTGGTTTTAAATATCTTGCTTTCTCCTCCATATATTTCTGATTATACCCGCTCTGCTTATCTTCTGCATATAACTCTCCTTAAATACTAACTCCACTATAATATTTAACATTGCATCTCTAAGCATTGAGCACACTTAACTTCGGCTAAAGGCATCTAATATATTATATGATAGGTGCTTTCTCCTCTATTCTTATATGTCTCTTATTTTGATATACATTATATACGGAAGAAAAGGAGATGTGTTTGTGTGTCTGTGTTCCTGTCATGTACCTTAACAGTTCAACGAAAAAGAGATCAATAAAATAAGTACCTTTCAAACTGGTGCCCCAGCATGGTAACAGTCTAATGGCTGAAACCAATAAAAGGCTAAAAGAATACTTAAAGAATTTTTGCTGTGTCACCATGTATGTATCTGCCAGGCTAACAATAGAATATTTTGTAATTAATTCCAGTACTCACCATCTAAGCTATCAGGAATAACTTATACAAAGGTGTGTACTAATTAAACTGAACAGATTATTTCACCTGAAATTTAATCATAATGCTTCAGGCAAGTATTTTCACTATTTTTTTGTTTTCCTTTTTTTTACTGTGTAATGGTTTGTATTGAGGCGTTACACCACAGGTGTCTCTGTTGATCACCCCCACCCCACCCCACATTACACCACAGGTGTCTCTGTTGATCACTCCACCCCACCCCACCCCACATTACACCACAGGTGTCTCTATTGATTTAGTTAAATGTTTAATCATAGTTATCAACTATTGTTATAGTTATCTGCATTGTAGCAAACATGTTTTTTAATTTCTGAATGCTTCCTAAATAAACCAAATGTTGTTTATATATTTGCATATATATATATATATATATTGTTATACTTGGGGAGGGTCATATTGTTGTAATTGTCAGAAATAATAACGGAACACACTCACTGTTTAGTTGGTTTTCACTTCTGTATCTTTTATATCTCCATAGTTAATTTATTTAGCAATCAATGTTTATCATTGATTGACCAACAGTTAAAAATACAGACATAAATATATATATATAGTCTAACAAAGTTCTTTCGTTGCACATCTGCAACATCATCAGTGGTATTATTATGTTCCTCCTATTGTATTGTATGTCTACGCCATTTTATTTATTTATTTATTTCTTCTTGTCTCTGTCTTTGCGCATGTATTTGCGTGTATGTATAATGTTTGGTGTGTGTGTTCGCGTTTGAGTGTTTTGATTTCTGTATTCTATCTTTGTTTACTAGTGTGTGTGTTTATATGCGTTTATTGTTATTGTATTTGTGTATATATTTATTTATTTATTTATTTATATTTTCCTTAAGTCAGTATTGTTTGTTTGGGTATGGTGGTTGTTGTTTTTCCATTCATTTTTTCTGTTTAACTTTGGTCTTCTTAGTTCTATCTCAGTTGCTTCTCTGATTTGCCTACCTGTTGAGTCATTTCTATGTTTAGATATTATTTTAATTTCTATATTGTCTATATTACCGTCATGTCTTTGTCTGGCTTGTTCATATAGTACTGAACCGTTTTTTATCCTTTTAGTTCCCCCCAGTGTTGGTCTATTCTTTCTCCTATGCTTCGAGCTGTCTCACCTATGTATGTCGTTGTCATGTTTATGCAAGTACCCTCTGTACATCTTATGCTATAGACTACATTTCTAGTTTTACAATTTATCTGGGGGTTCATTTTACATATAACACACTTCTTATAAGTACAATATTTGTTTCGACACACAATTTCATATCAAAAACCTTGCAAAACAAATTCATATATATATATATATATATCATCATCATCACCATTTTACACCCGTTCTTCCATGCTAGCATGGGTTAGATGGGTTGTCCTGTTGTGGGCAGTGACTGGTTGGCTGACCTTGTCTTGCTCATACAGGAACTGATTTTGGCTTGATTTCTACAGCTGGATGCCCTTCCTAACACCAACCTCATTTACAGTGAGTGCTGGGTGCTTTTTTGCCTTGGCGCCTACACGTCCACTTTACAGTGGGAGGGTGAGGGGGCATATTGTCTATATGCTTAAGCTTCAGCTTGTACCCGTGGGAGGTCGGGTACTCTGTATTACTGTGTGACGCCAGAGGTCACGGTCGTGTGTCATCACTTTTGAGAGATGTAATTGGGTAAGGTCGGCTTTTATCACCTCATCCCAGGTCTTCTTGGGTCTCCCCACTCCACAGTTTCCAATGACTTCTAGTGCTCTGCACCTTTTTATGCAGCTGTCATCCTTCATACGTATCACATGTCCATACCAACGCAACCACCTCTCCTGCACACAGCATTTGATTCCTCTTATGCTCAGTCTCTCTCTCAATTCATTTATGCTTTGCCGTTCGCATATATTACTGTTACACATCCATTGGAGCATGCAGGCTTCGTTTCTCTCTAATCTACGTAAGTCTTCCACCTTCAGCGCCCAGGTCTCACTACCATGTAACATTGCTGTTCGTATACACGCATCATACAGTCTGCCTTTCATTCTGAGGGAGAAGCCTTTTGCAGCTAGCAGTGGTAGTAGTTCCCTAAACTTCTTCCATCCCGTTCTTACCCTAGTTATTGTACTTTCTGAACACCCACCTCCGTTGCTAATTCGGTCACCTAGGTAGCAGAAGCTGTCTACTGTTTCTACAGAGCCCTCCCAGAGATTGGTGGTACTTGTTTCCTGTGGCAGTTTACTGCTTGCTGTCCCAGCACAGCTGCTACATGGTTAAAGCATTGGCCTTGCAATCGAAAGGTTGTCAGTTCTCAGACCGGGTGATGTGTTGTTTCCTTGAGCAAGACACTTTATTTCACATTGCTCCAGTTTACTCAGCTGTAGAAATGAGATGATAGGGACTGGGTCCCTATCATTCCACTGCAAAGTGGTCGTGGAGGTGCCTCGGCAAAAAAGCACCCAGCCCACACTGTAAAGTGGATGTGTAGGCGCCACGGAAAAAAAGCACCCAGCACTCACTGTAAATGAGGTTGGTGTTAGGAAGGGCATCCAGCTGTAGAAATCACGCCAGAATCAGTTCCCGTCCCACCCTTGGAAGCAGGGAAAAGTAGACGTAAAATGATGATGATAACATATATACATGTAAGAGTTGGCAGGAATACCAAGAAGACAGCGAAGTTGGCTTCTACACCTACCCTCCTTCTTCTGATTGCTGAATGCTGAGGCTGGCGCATTACTGCATCAGCTTTTGCAATTCTTGCACTTAATTCAGCCTCCTGCATTCCATCACTCATGAACACGGCCCTGAGATACTTGAACTTCTCTAACTGCTTCAGTAGAACTCCATTCACATGTATATAAATTTGAGGGACTTCTCTCCACCCGTCCATCACACAATGTGTGTGTGTGTTTGTGTGAATGTATGTGTGTAAAAGGAAGGAAAGGGATACACACATATATATGTCTAACTTAAAAACAGTAAGATACATGCACGTGTCTCTAATTTAAGAACGCCAACAAACTCATGCGCGCGCACATACACCACTTAAGAGCTTGGGCCAGGGCAAACATCCCCTCAATTTTGGAACCTTCTGGGTTGTCCTGAATTGATGGGAAAAGACTTGACGGTCTTACTCTGTGCACCTGGTCAAGAGGCAGGTGCCTTACCTGGGACATCACAGTTCGTGACTCTTTTGCTTCTTCCCACATCCTGGATGCAGAGGTAAAGGGCGAGAGCTACAGCGTCCGCAGATGAACGGAACAAAATCCTAAAATACCGTGTTCTGTCAGCTAACTACATTATCCAGCCTATGTGGTCTAAGATGTGTGTATTACCTGGTTGTGTATTACCTGGTTGTGTATTTTTTTCTCTTTCTTATTTTCCTTTTCCTTTCCTTTGTATATATTATACTTGTTTGTGTTTTTGTTCTGTAACCATTATATTAAATTTTTATACAAATGAGTTTAAAAAAAAAAAAGAGTTAAACTGTGTTGTTAATAATTAAATAAAACGTTATACTTGTTTTACCCTCCCATTTCCAATTCATCGAACGCTGCTATCATGACTGTATGTGTGTGTTTGTGTAAATATATATGTGTGAATGTATGTATGTGTAAATGTATGAATGTAAGTATGTGTATTTATCTGAATGTAAGTCCGTGAGCGTGTATTTTTATAAGTTTGTGTTTGAGCGATTATAATTATATACTCGTAATAGTTATATACTCATACATATAGAATTATGTATGTGCACATACACACACATACACGTCAGCGTGTAGAACATCATAATCTCTGTATCTCTCTCACCACACACTCTCTCCTTCTATATATATATGGTAGTTGAAGTGGTGGTGGTGGCGACGATATACTGGAAGTGTAGAAATTTGAAACTTTGAAAAGAAGTCAATTTTAAATTATTTATATTTACGAAATTTAGTTACAAAATTTAGTAGATTTATTATTCATTCATTATTTATTCAAAGTAATCCAACTTATTTTACTAACTGGATTAAAAGAAATAAACCGTACGCAGTCCGGTTTATTTCGCACTCCTTACTTTATTATAGTTTAGATGGTTAGTATAATGAACTAAATCACATCAGGGCATTGTCCCAGCATGGCCACTGTCAAATGACTGAAACCAGTAAAATAATAAAAGAATGTCTTCTTCAGATGAGGCAGTGTCCATGACCCTTATAAGGACTTCTGGAAGTGAAGGTAGGGAGAGAACTAGGAAGGTATTCTTTAACTGGAAATAAGGCCTCAAAAGTTTACAACAGTGAATTCTCCTAAAGACATACTGGGTTAGGTGGTGGTAAGCATTAATTGGCTACATAGTATCTTAGTAATGAATTGATCATTTTAATTAATCACTCCAAATTCTTCATTAATTAATCAATTAAAATACAGCATATTTCATTTAAAATATGGGTATGAAATGGTTGTGAAGCTAGATGGTAAAACACCGGAGAACCAGATTTAACTTTCTCACTCATATTTTCTAATTTTATTTTTAGACTAAAACTGTTCAATATTCAAATAAAAAGTTCATCTCATAATTTAATGTAAAAGCATTAAGTTGTTATATGGTAACAAAAGAGTTAAAGTGTTAATAATTATTTATTTCCATCATCATTTTGTGTAAGAACCTTTGTTAAATTATGTTTCAAATGTCAAATTGATAATGAGAAAGTTAGTTATATCAGTAAATCCTCCCAAATTCTTGATTATTTACAAAATGATTTGAAAATTTTTAGGCAGTGTCTTTCATGTTAAGGGTTTTTTGCCAAGTTTAAAGATAATCTGAATAAACTAAACATTATCGATTCACAATCTTCTGAGGCATCAAAATAAGACAAATAGTTTCATTTTTTTTTTATTTTTGTAAGAGATTCTGATGTAATTCTTTTAACAAGGGGCTTTCAAGATTTCTGTATATGGCCATTTCTAAATGTAGCACTGGTGGTGTTCTATATATTAACTTAGTATAACAATAAAAGACAGTAAAGACAAAGTAGAGATAAAGTGTTGACAAAGAGGAGACACAGAGTGTAAGGGTCATTAATAACAGCACAGACTGTAATGAAATGACTTTGACAATTAATTAATTAGTTGATTAACCAAGTAATTGATAGCATAATTCAAGGAATGTGCTTTGTTTGATTAGTTGCATGACTCACCCAAAATACAACAATAAAGTTAGTTATTTTAGCAAAGCACTCTAAATTATTGATTATAATTTCCCAAAGACATGCCATCAGCATCCAAGGAGTCTCTACCATGTGTCTAAATAGAAGACGGAACAATCGCACATTTGCATACCATTGATTGGCAACAGGTGATAACGGCCTACATGTGGACCATTGTTGGACTCACACCTTTTCAAATGTTTATATGTAAGATGTCGGTGAGCATGTCCAGCCAACCTCAGTCTCCTGACATTGCACTCAGTGCTCCTTTGGGAGCCCCTACATGGACACACTAGAAGAGGAAGACCAAGGTTAACGTATGTTGATGCCCTAAGGACAGACACTGGTCTGTTGGAGACGCAGGATATGGCAGCGATAATGAGGGACAGAGACCACTGGAGAGAACTCGTCCATGGATCTCGGGAATTTTACCCGCCTTAGATAGATAGATAGATATGTAAGATATGATATAATATACATGTGGCCAATTGAGGTGTTCTTTGTGGGCCTCAGCCCTTTTAAAATATTAATATACATATGGGCTATTGAGATGTTTTTTGTCGACCCCTTACCTGGTCTTTCTTCTAAGCAGTCGTTTGATTTAGTAGAAATAACAGTCAAATTTACCTCAATCTACATGACTTAGAAAAGGATATGATGCATAATGTGGTGCTAGGTTTCCTGTACATAGGGAAAAGATGTGATGGTCACAGCTAGAATACTTTTAATCATAAGTTTGCTGGATATAAGGCTAAACAACAACAACATTTGATCATAGTTTTGCTGGATCAAGGCTAATATGGGCAAACAACCACAACACACTCCACTTCAACAACTATAAACTACTAACACCACCACCACTAACCTCCACCCCACCCCACCCCACCCCACCCCCCCCGACTTCAAGCCCCTGCTCTCTGCAGAATTATTCTCATCATCATCATCATTATCATTATCACAGATATTTCATATCACCTGCCATTTCTTTTGTTTTTATAGTAAGATTTATTTTGTTTCTACATTTTCCTCAGTTAACACAATTCAGAAATTCCTCACAGCTGTTACAGAATCTAACTTAACTATTACACCTACACACCTCTCTACCTAACCACCTGTCTCATAACACATTTTACTTACCTATATGCCCACCTACCTACTCAATTACCCAGCAAGCACTAATATGTATATATATAATAATAAATAGGGAGCCAAGAATCAGTATTGCATCATATACACATTTATATATATATATATTTCGTTTTTCGTTTTTCGTTTTTACGTCCACTTTTACCCTGCTTGCAAGGGTGGGACGGGAACTGATTCTGGCTTGATTTCTACAGCTGGATGCCCTTCCTAACACCAACCTCATTTACAGTGAGTGCTGGGTACTTTTTTGCCGTGGCGCCTCCACGACCACTTTGCAGTGGAATGATATGGAACCCAGTCCCTATCATCTCATTTCTACAGCTAAGAAAACTGGAGCAATGTGAAATAAAGTGTCTCGCTCAAGGAAACAACACATCACCCGGTCTGAGAATTGAAATCACAACCTTTCGATTGCCAGGCAAATGCTCTAACCACTAGGCCATGTGCCTCCATAAATATATAAATGAATATAAATGAAAATATAGAAATTATTGTGAGCTAACAGTATTTCATAATATATAAGTGACTATAACGTCAAAATGGGAAATAATTAACGTAAGATGTGGGGAAATAATTCAAATTCAATTAAAAAAAAAAAAAATCAAGACAGATTTTATCCAGAGATTTTGTGAAATCCTGGGAAAAACCAATAGAGCCTTAACTCAGAATAAATAAAGCTTAAATACTCATCCTTCAATTTGGAAAAACTACAAATGCTCTATATAGTCTTAAAAAGACTATTTCACGAAACTTTTTCAGTGGGGATGGTCACGGTTGGAGTTGTTCATCAGTAGAGCTCAAACGCAATAACCCTAAACCACTGCCAAAATATGCCAAAAAGGGAATTTAAAAGCAGGCTAGTTCACCTTGTGCGAAATTATAAAAATAAACACACATGGAGAGACATGGCTGGTGACGTCAGAATGAGACGAATGTCTGTTTACAAGAAACAGATATATATATATATATATATCATTTATGTTAGGCTGTTTACCAATGGGTATAACTGGTGGTTTGGGTGAGGAATAATGATGCACATAAATTAAAGCACTCAACGTTATGCAAATCATCCATAGTAGATGTGGTATCCAGTGGTTCGTGCAGGAACGGAGTAAAGTATTCATTAAAACAACAGAAGGCTAGACTGGAAAATTTACTTCAGAATTTTAATTCTGCAAAAGCACTATACATATTTCGATGTATGAGCCCAATTATACAATTAAGACTATTTGAACAAATACCCCTATAATTGCTCCTCTCCAGAGCATCCCCTTTACCTTTCTAGCAATTTATGAGAATACTGCTGCACCAGTCTTTGGGTATGACACCACCATATATAGCCTGATTGATGATGCGTGCAACCAGCTTAGTGCCTACGTCCCCTGATGCCTTCAGCATCTCAGCAACTATTCCCGATGGTCCATCAGCCTTACCATTTTTCATTTCCCAAATCGCCTGTTGGACACTATATTCGTCAATCTCAATAGCTGGTCCCTCTGTCGGATCTACTGAGGGTAATTTCTCTCTCTCCCATTCGTTCTCCACATTCATCAGTCTCTCATAATGACATTTCCAGGCCTCCTTTTCCTGATCATTCGTGACACTAAGTACACCGGCATCGTTCCGGACACATTTATCTCCAACAACATCCTGATTTGCATTGACACACTGCTTTGTAATGTGGAACACCGCACGCCTCTGATCTTCCCGTCGCAGAACATTGGCAAACCTCCTACTTTCGGCCTCCTTGCGTGCTAA
>CAXHJY010000646.1:0-25000 GCA_964016885.1 Eledone cirrhosa | reverse complement strand
TATATTGTAAAATGAATAATTCTGATAATTATATAAAATGCATATATAAAATGCATATACTGATGGTGATATCCGAATATATATGTTGTGGTAAATATCCTTATACATATTTCTTATGTTTGTAAACTTGCTTGAGAGGTAAAAACCACAGCCCTCCATCTCAACTCTACTTTTGAAAAGCAGAAGAACTGCGAAACCGGTAAAGGAACGAAATAAATATATATATATTTTTTAAATAAGACGCCAGTTGCATTTTCGATTTCATCTGTTTTCCTTATATATCATCATCATCATCATCATTTTACGTCCACTTTTCCCTGCTTGCAAGGGTGGGACGGGAACTGATTCTGGCTTGATTCTACAGCTGGATGCCCTTCCTAACACCAACATCATTTACAGTGAGTGCTGGGTGCTTTTTTGCCGTGGCACCTCCACGACCACTTTGCAGTGGAATGATAGGGACCCCACTCCCTATCATCTCATTTCTACAGCTGAGTAAACTGGAGCAATGTGAAATAAAGTGTCTCGCTCAAGGAAACAACACATCACCCGGTCTGAGAATTGAACTCACAACCTTTCGATTGCAAGGCCAATGCTCTAACCACTAAGCTATATATATATATTTATATATATGTATATATATATATATGTATATATATATATGTATATATGTATATATATGTATATATGTATATATATATGTATATATGTATATATATATATGTATCATCATCATCATCATCATTTCATTTGCAAAGATTGGACGGGTCCTATGTAGCATATCATCTCTCCACTTGTCATGGTCCTTTGTCATCTCCTCGGTGAGTTTCAGCAATCTGAAGTCTGCTCCCACCACCTCCGCCGATGTTTTTCGTGGTCTACTTCTACTGGCATTTCTTGGTACTTCTTTACCCAGCAGTCATCCTCCATGCGCATCACACGTCCATACCATCTCAGCCTTCTCTCCTGTGCACCACAACTTATCCCTCTTATACCCAGTTTCTTTCTCAACTCGCCTACACACAGACATTCATATATATATGAATATGTATATGAATATGTGTGTACGCCGTCCATTATCACATCCCTAGATTCCTAAAGCTTTCTCTTGATCATTAACATCTTCTCTTACAACTAACACAGGCCGACTATATATGCTCACTCCACTGTTCTGTATACACACATACACACCCTCATAGCTTCGTACTTACATGTACACACTCTTTTACTTAGATATACGGACATTTCTTCTTAGCTTCGTACAAAAGTATAATAACACACACACACAGACACGTACGCACAAACTCATGCTTACGCACGTGCTCAAGTATAGCTCTTTTTACAAAAAGTTTTTTTTTTTCCCATTTCAGGTAGACGCGCTCAATCATCCACTTTTCTAAAAAACAAATCATACACAAAACGCCAGCATCAACAGTTTTCCAAGAGATGTCACCATGAATGGACCTCTTATTTTTATCTAAAGACATTTTTCCAAATTCCATCCCGCCTGTCCCCTCAATCTATTTTATTTCTCATTCTTTCTTCTGATGAAGGACTAGCGTCCGAAACGTTAGGACCCTCTTCCTGCTATATCAAGTGTTAACCTAATATATTCCTTCCATATACTGTACCGATTGTGTTATTATTTCTGTTTACCTTTTACGCGTGCGTGTGTTTGTGTTTGTGTTTGTGTTTGTGCGCGCGCGTGTGTGTGTGTGTGTGTGTGTGTGTGTATAATCATGACTAGTACCATGAACCCTCTGACTCCCTGTCTCTCATTTGTCCTTTGTCACCTGTCTCCCTTGTCAAGAAACATGGGCCAGTATGATGTTGATGGTGGTGTGGTGGTGGTGGGGTTAGAGAGAAAGGAGGTCTTTGAGCATGGGGCATGTAGAATCATGGCCAGGGAGAGGAAAAGGGAGAGGGGTGATCAGTTTAAAGGGAGACATCATAAAGACATTGTTGACTTTGAAACAAATCAACAATAGATCACTCATTTAGCAAAAACAACACAAAAAGTGATGAACAAACATTTAAGAAACAGAACAACCTTGACAGAATATTGTTTGGCTGTTTTCCTGCCTTTTCTTTTACTGGTGTCAGTCATTAGACTGTGGCCATACTGGGGCACTACCTTGATATAGTCTACCATATCAACCTCTGTACTGTTTTACTGGTGTCAGTCACTAGACTGTGGCCATACTGGGGCACTACCTTGATATAGTCTACCATATCAACCTCAGTACTGTTTTACTGGTGTCAGTCACTAGACTGTGGCCATACTGGGGCACTACCTTGATATAGTCTACCATATCAACCTCTGTACTGTTTTACTGGTGTCAGTCACTAGACTGTGGCCATACTGGGGCACTACCTTGATATAGTCTACCATATCAACCTCAGTACTGTTTTACTGGTGTCAGTCACTAGACTGTGGCCATACTGGGGCACTACCTTGATATAGTCTACCATATCAACCTCTGTACTGTTTTACTGGTGTCAGTCACTAGACTGTGGCCATACTGGGGCACTACCTTGATATAGTCTACCATATCAACCTCAGTACTGTTTTACTGGTGTCAGTCATTAGACTGTGGCCATACTGGGGTACTACCTTGATATAGCCTACCATATCAATCTCAGTACTGTTTTACTGGTGTCAGTCACTAGACTGTGGCCATACTGGAGCACTACCTTGATATAGTCTACCATATCAACCTCAGAACTGTTTTACTATTGTCAGTCATTAGACTGTGGCCATACTGGGGCACTACCTTGATATAGTCTACCATATCAACCTCCGTACTGTTTTACAGGTGTCATTCATTAGACTGTGGCCATACTGGGGCATTACCTTGATATAGTCTACCATATCAACCTCACTACTGTTTTACTGGTTTGAGTTATTAGAATGTGACCATACTGGGGCACTACCTTGATATAGTCTACCATATCAACCTCAGTACTGTTTTACTGGTGTCAGTCATTAGACTGTGGCCATTCTGGGGCACTACCTTGATATAGTCTACCATATCAACCTCAGTACTGTTTTACTGGTGTCAGTCATTAGACTGTGGCCATACTGGGGCACTACCTTGATATAGTCTACCATATCAACCTCAGTACTGTTTTACTAGTGTCAGCCATTAGACTGTGGCCATACTGGGGCACTACCTTGATATAGTCTACCATATCGACCTCAGTACTGTTTTACTGGTTTGAGTCATTAGACTGTGGCCATACCGGGGCACTACCTTGATATAGTCTACCATATCAACCTCAGTACTGTTTTACTGGTGTCAGTCATTAGACTGTGGCCATACTGGGGCACTACCTTGATATAGTCTACCATATCAACCTCACTACTGTTTTACTGGTGTCATTCATTAGACTGTGGCCATACTGGGGTACTACCTTGATATAGTCTACCATATCAACCTCAGTACTGTTTTACTGGTGTCAGTCATTAGACTGTGGCCATACTGGGGCACTACCTTGATATAGTCTACCATATTAACCTCAGTACTGTTTTACTGGTGTCAGTCATTAGACTGTGGCCATACTGGGGTACTACCCTGATATAGTCTACCATATCAACCTCAGTACTGTTTTACTGGTGTCAGTCATTAGACTGTGGCCATACTGGGGCACTACCTTGATATAGTCTACCATATTAACCTGAGTACTGTTTTACTGGTGTCAGTCATTAGACTGTGGCCATACTGGGGCACTACCTTGATATAGTCTACCATATCAACCTCACTGCTGTTTTACTGGTGTCAGTCATTAGACTGTGGCCATACTGGGGCACTACCTTGATATAGTCTACCATATCAACCTCAGTACTGTTTTACTGGTGTCAGTCATTAGACTGTGGCCATACTGGGGTACTACCTTGATATAGTCTACCATATTAACCTCAGTACTGTTTTACTGGTGTCATTCATTAGACTGTGGCCATACTGGGGCACTACCCTGATATAGTCTACCATATCAACCTCAGTACTGTTTTACTGGTGTCAGTCATTAGACTGTGGCCATACTGGGGCACTACCTTAATATAGTCTACCATATCAACCCCACTACTGTTTTACTGGTGTCAGTCATTAGACTGTGGCCATACTGGGGCACTACCTTGATATAGTCTACCATATCAACCTCACTACTGTTTTACTGGTGTCATTCATTAGACTGTGGCCATACTGGGGCACTACCTTAATATAGTCTACCATATCAATCTCAGTACTGTTTTACTGGTGTCAGTCATTAGACTGTGGCCATACTGGGGCACTACCTTGATATAGTCTACCATATCAACCTCAGTACTGTTTTACTGGTGTCATTCATTAGACTGTGGCCATACTGGGGCACTACCCTGATATAGTCTACCATATCAACCTCAGTACTGTTTTACTGGTGTCAGTCATTAGACTGTGGCCATACTGGAGCACTACCTTGATATAGTCTACTATATCAACCTCTGTACTGTTTTACTGGTGTCAGTCATTAGACTGTGGCCATACTGGAGCACTACCTTGATATAGTCTACTATATCAACCTCAGTACTGTTTTACTGGTGTCAGTCATTAGACTGTGGCCATACTGGAGCACTACCTTGATATAGTCTACTATATCAACCTCTGTACTGTTTTACTGGTGTCAGTCATTAGACTGTGGCCATACTGGGGCACTACCTTGATATAGTCTACCATATCAACCTCAGTACTGTTTTACTGGTGTCAGTCATTAGACTGTGGCCATACTGGGGCACTACCTTGATATAGTCTACTATATCAACCTCAGTACTGTTTTACTGGTGTCAGTCATTAGACTGTGGCCATACTGGGGCACTACCTTGATATAGTCTACCATATCAACCTCAGTACTGTTTTACTGGTGTCAGTCATTAGACTGTGGCCATACTGGGGCACTACCTTGATATAGTCTACCATATCAACCTCAGTACTGTTTTACTGGTGTCAGTCATTAGACTGTGGCCATACTGGGGCACTACCTTGATATAGTCTACTATATCAACCTCAGTACTGTTTTACTGGTGTCAGTCATTAGACTGTGGCCATACTGGGGCACTACCTTGATATAGTCTACCATATCAACCTCACTACTGTTTTACTGGTGTCAGTCATTAGACTGTGGCCATACTGGGGCACTACCTTGATATAGTCTACCATATCAACCTCTGTACTGTTTTACTGGTGTCAGTCATTAGACTGTGGCCATACTGGGGCACTACCTTGATATAGTCTACCATATCAATCTCACTACTCTTTTACTGGTGTCAGTCATTAGACTGTGGCCATACTGGGGCACTACCTTGATATAGTCTACCATATCAACCTCAGTACTGTTTTACTGGTGTCAGTCATTAGACTGTGGCCATACTGGGGCACTACCTTGATATAGTCTACCATATCAACCTCTGTACTGTTTTACTGGTGTCAGTCATTAGACTGTGGCCATACTGGGGTACTACCTTGATATAGTCTACCATATCAACCTCAGTACTGTTTTACTGGTGTCAGTCACTAGACTGTGGCCATACTGGGGCACTACCTTGATATAGTCTACCATATCAACCTCAGTACTGTTTTACTGGTGTCAGTCATTAGACTGTGGCCATACTGGGGTACTACCTTGATATAGTCTACCATATCAACCTCACTACTCTTTTACTGGTGTCATTCATTAGACTGTGGCCATACTGGGGTACTACCTTGATATAGTCTACCATATCAACCTCAGTACTGTTTTACTGGTGTCAGTCATTAGACTGTGGCCATACTGGGGCACTACCTTGATATAGTCTACCATATCAACCTCAGTACTGTTTTACTGGTGTCATTCATTAGACTGTGGCCATACTGGAGCACTACCTTGATATAGTCTACCATATCAACCTCACTACTGTTTTACTGGTGTCAGTCATTAGACTGTGGCCATACTGGAGCACTACCTTGATATAGTCTACCATATCAATCTCTGTACTGTTTTACTGGTGTCAGTCATTAGACTGTGGCCATACTGGGGCACTACCTTGATATAGTCTACCATATCAACCTCAGTAATGTTTTACTGGTGTCAGTCATTAGACTGTGGCCATACTGGGGCACTACCTTGATATAGTCTACCATATCAACCTCAGTACTGTTTTACTGGTGTCAGTCATTAGACTGTGGCCATACTGGAGCACTACCTTGAAGGGATTTCATCAACCAGTACTTTTCTTTTTGAAGCTAGAACTGGTTTTTGTTGACCTTGGTGAAACCAACAGTTAGGTTACATAGATACTAATACAGGCAGTGAGAGACACACAGACACACACACACAGATACAGATACAGATACATACATGACAATTAGCACAGGAGACAGACAAAATCATATATACTTATCAGCTGTCTACTAGAGGCCAAAAACAGTTCGGGGGGGGGGGGGATATGAACAGCATTGATCATTCTAGTATACCACTAGCTGCTTATCAATAAAGGGAGCTTTTGGGGGATTGGGGTAAAGTGGAAGAAAACAATGTAGGGGTTCTTCAACAAAGATGGCAATTAAATCAAGATAAAAGAAGAGCACATACTGATACAGGATGATCCTAAAATAAAAGGCCCTCAACAGGCTTTCACAGTTTCCATCTAGCAGTATTGGTTCACCTGAAGGTATAGGCATTAACCACATAGCTGCTCTATTGCCTTATGATGATATACCTATATTGCTGCTTATCTGTCTATATCTCACTTTATATTCCCTTCATCTCTCTCTCTATATATATATATACACATATATATAGATATACTTTAACTTTAATTATATCTCATGAAATAATACAACTGGTTTTTCCACATTGTACATTTTGTTAGCACCCCAAACACTTAAATTGGGTTTATATTTTAATATAACCTAATGTTTGTTGAGTGAGATGGTTACCAGTCAGAGTTTAGCTTTAAACTATCTCTGTTATTGTATTATATATATATATATATATATATATATATATATATATATATATATTAAGGATAACTATATATATTGTGGGTATGGTGTGGCATGCGGTGGCCGGAGAGCGGCGCCTGTGAAAAGCGGTAAGTGAGATAGCTTTTTCTAACCACATATATTAAATATATTTAATGTAGAAATGGCTTCTACAGAACTAGAACTGTTTCATTTGGGAGAAATCATCAAGAAGCAGGGCTTCTATATTAAATATTTATACTCTGCTATATATATACCTTACATACTGTGGTTACCCTGACGATTGAACCCGGGTAAACTTATATTACATATATATATATTTATATATATATAAATATATATATATATAATATATATATATACATATCATCATCATCATCTTGCATCCACTTTTCCCTGCTTGCAAGGGTGGGACGGGTCTTATTCAGCACAGCATCTCTCCACTCGTCACGGTCCTTCGTCATCTCCACCGTGAGCTTCAATGATCTGAGGTCTGTTCTCACCACCTCCGCCCATGTTTTTCGTGGTCTACCACGTCTTCCTTCAACTGGCAATTCCTGGCACTGCTTCACCCATCGGTCATATTCCATGCGCATCACATGTCCATACCACCTCAGTCTCCTCTCCCGTACACTACATTCTATCCCTCTCAGACACAGTTTCTCTCTCAACACATATACGCTGGGTCGTTCACGCACATCTACACTGCACATCAAACGGAGCATGCTTGCCTCATTTCTCTCCAGCCGTCGCATATCCTCTGCGGTTGCTGCCCATGTCTCACTACCATGCAGCATCGCGATCCTCACACAGGCATCATACAACCGGCCTTTCGGACGCAGGGAGAAACCCTTCTTCGTCAGTAGAGGAAGCAGCTTCCTAAACTTCTTCCAACCCGTCCTTATTCTAGATACTATGGCCTCGGAACACCCTCAACCCATGCTAATCTGATCTCCTAGGTACCGGAAGCTATCCACCACTTCTATAGCGCCCTCCTGCATTTGAAAAGTGTGTCTATGTCTATCAATGCGACTTCTACTGTCTATTTTCCCTGTGCATCTACTGCATACGTATTTCTCCCTACCTGTTAGCTTGCCTGCTTTCCCACTACATCTCTTGTGTACCCAGGATCTGCATTGTGTGCATTTTATAGAATTTATGCCCGTTCCTTTTCTGCATATCGAACATGGCCATTTCCCTGACGGAATCAGAGTTCTGTCCTCTTTTCTACTCATCAACACTTTTGTCTTAGCTAGGTTCACTCTCGGTCCTCTTGATTCAAAGTGCTGTTTCCATAACCAGAATTTATTCTCTAGCTCCTCTACTGATTCTGCTATAAGAACCAGATCATCAGCATAGAGAAGTTCCCATGAACAGCCAGTCTTAAACTCCTCTGTTATGGCTTGGAGGACTATAATGAACAAGAGCGGGCTGAGGACCGAACCTTGATGTACTCCTACTTGTACCTGGAATTCCTCACTAAACTCCATTCCTACCCTGACTTTACTGAGAGTACCTCTGTTCAAAGTTTGCACTGTCCTCACAAGCCATTCCTCAACACCTAGGGACCACCAGATGACAGAAGAGGGTACCCTATCAAAGGCCTTCTCTAGGTCGACAAAGGCTAAGTATAGTGGCTTATTATACATATATATATAAATGTAATCTGAGTTTTATTCGATTTGTTTGCAATTACACAAACAACCTTTTTTTAAAGCCATGTCAGTAGAACGAGTCCCTCATTCTTGCATAATTGCAAACGAATCGAATATTATTATTAATATTCGGAAACCTCAGATTATATTTATTGTATTCAGCCATGTAGAGTGATAATTTTTATTTATATATATATATATATATAGAGGATTTAAAGACGCTGGTTTGAGACCTTTACTTCCCTCCGAAGAAGAGATATTATCTCGAAAATTAAGGACATTTAAATAAATTCAAGGTGAAAGATGAATTCACATCAATATCTTTCACTATTGCATTCTTTTTTCTATGTCCATACCTGCATTGTCTTGGCCTTATTACACATAATCAAACGTTTATATATATATATATATATATATATATATATATATATATATATATATATATATATATATATATATATTCTCTTACAACCAATACAGACCAACAAACTATGCACACTCCTTTTTCCCTTCACTGCTCTGTATACACACACACCCTTATATTTACATACTTTTGCTCATAGTTTCTTACTTACAAGCACACACTCTTTTACTCACAAGTTTAGCTCGTTTTACAAAACGTTTTGTTTTTTTTCCCATTTCAGGTAGACGCGCTCCATCATCCACTTTTCTAAAAAATAAATCATACACAAAACGCCAGCACCAACAGTTTTCCAAGAGATGTCAACATGAATGGACCTGTTATTTTTATCTAAAGACATTTTTTCCAATTCCAACCCGCCCGTCCCCTCAATCTATTTTATTTCTCATTCTTTCTTCTGATGAAGGACTAGCGTCCGAAACGTTAAGACCCTCTTCCTGCTATATCAAGCGTTAACCTAATATATACCTTCCATATACTGTATCGATTGTGTTGTTATTTCTATTTACCTTATATATACATATGTATATATATATATATATATATATATATACTGTAAAGTTATGTTGGTGCCACACCATTCAGGCCGAAACAAATGAGATCGTGTAGGTGTCACGACAAAAAACGCACAGTCCACGCTGTAATGTGGCCGTGTAGGCAACACGGTAAAAACCTCCCAGACCCACACTGTAAATGTGGTTGGTGTTAGGAAGGGCATCCAACTGTAGAAAACCTGCCAGACAGTCCTATGCGAGCAAGACAATCACTCTTGCCTCAAGTGGTAAAACCCCCGTCCAAACCCATGCAAGTGTGGAACACGGACGTTAAACGTTGATGATGATGATGATATATATATACACATACAAATAATGAACCAAAACATATCAAATATGTTAGAATTTGGTGTTTCTCAATAAACGAGCTCAATAGACTTTATCTAGAGCCATAATAATCAAATTTAAAAGATATATGTATATATATATAGAGAGAGAGAGAGAGAGAGAGAGAGAGAGAGAGAGAGAGAGAGAGAGAGAGAGAGAGAGAGAGAGAGAGAGAGAGAGAGAGAGAGAGAGAAAACCATGTATCTTACAGGTAACAGTATATTGTATATATACCAAATACACATTTCAGAGAAGATGGAATCATTAGAGAGACCTTATAGCACTATTTTATATTCTGTAGAGTGTAGCTTAAAATCAATCTATGTAATCGATCATTGAAAACAAACTATCAATTATAATTAAACCACATAAGACTAAGAATACTCATCAGAGGTTATAGTCTCACCATTCTAAGAGAAATATAGAATCAACTATCCATAGAGACATCGAATACAACCACCATGGTCCCACCAAGGGTCTACTGGACTGGGGCAAGTGTATCATCACCACAGAAGGATGAAATGCAAAGTTGAACCACATAAGCACTTCCATGGATGCCCTAATAATTTCATCCAAATAATAATAATAATAATAATAATAATATAATTGTTTCTACTTTTGGCACAAGGCCAGCAATTATCTCAGTGTATTACTGGTACTTTATTTTATTGACACCCTCCCACCATAGGGGAGAAAAGCAAAGTTAACCCTTTAACATTCACATTACACTATATATACTATTATATTTTCATGGTAAAGTCTTTACCTCACATAATATCTCACATACTCTATATATATACTATTATATTTTCATGGTAAAGGCTTTACCTCGCATAATTATCTCACATACTCTATATATACTATTATATTTTCATGGTAAAGTCTTTACCTCGCATAATATCTCACATACTCTATATATACTATTATATTTTCATGGTAAAGGCTTTACCTCGCATAATATCTCACATACTCTATATATACTATTATATTTTCATGGTAAAGTCTTTACCTCACATAATATCTCACATACTCTATATATACTATTATATTTTCATGGTAAAGTCTTTACCTCACATAATATCTCACATACTCTATATATACTATTATATTTTCCTGGTAAAGTCGTTACCTCACATAATATCTCACATACTCTATATATACTATTATATTTTCATGGTAAAGTCTTTACCTCACATAATATCTCACATACTCTATATATACTATTATATTTTCATGGTAAAGTCTTTACCTCGCATAATATCTCACATACTCTATATATACTATTATATTTTCATGGTAAAGTCTTTACCTCGCATAATATCTCACATACTCTATATATACTATTATATTTTCATGGTAAAGGCTTTACCTCGCATAATATCTCACATACTCTATATATACTATTATATTTTCATGGTAAAGTCTTTACCTCACATAATATCTCACATACTCTATATATACTATTATATTTTCATGGTAAAGTCTTTACCTCACATAATATCTCACATACTCTATATATACTATTATATTTTCCTGGTAAAGTCGTTACCTCACATAATATCTCACATACTCTATATATACTATTATATTTTCATGGTAAAGTCTTTACCTCACATAATATCTCACATACTCTATATATACTATTATATTTTCATGGTAAAGGCTTTACCTCGCATAATATCTCACATACTCTATATATACTATTATATTTTCATGGTAAAGTCTTTACCTCACATAATATCTCACATACTCTATATATACTATTATATTTTCATGGTAAAGTCTTTACCTCACATAATATCTTACATACTCTATATATACTATTATATTTTCATGGTAAAGGCTTTACCTCACATAATATCTCACATACTCTATATATACTATTATATTTTCATGGTAAAGTCTTTACCTCACATAATATCTCACATACTCTATATATACTATTATATTTTCATGGTAAAGGCTTTACCTCGCATAATATCTCACATAATCTATATATACTATTATATTTTCATGGTAAAGTCTTTACCTCTCATAATATCTCACATACTCTATATATACTATTATATTTTCATGGTAAAGTCTTTACCTCTCATAATATCTCACATACTCTATATATACTATTATATTTTCATGGTAAAGTCTTTACCTCACATAATATCTCACATACTCTATATATACTATTATATTTTCCTGGTAAAGGCTTTACCTCACATAATATCTTACACACTCTATATATACTATTATATTTTCCTGGTAAAGTCTTTACCTCACATAATATCTCACATACTCTATATATACTATTATATTTTCATGGTAAAGTCTTTACCTCACATAAATCTCACTCACTCTATATATACTATTATATTTTCATGGTAAAGGCTTTACCTCGCATAATTATCTCACATACTCTATATATACTATTATATTTTCATGGTAAAGGCTTTACCTCGCATAATTATCTCACATACTCTATATATACTATTATATTTTCATGGTAAAGTCTTTACCTCACATAATATCTCACATACTCTATATATACTATTATATTTTCCTGGTAAAGTCTTTACCTCACATAATATCTCACTTACTCTATATATACTATTATATTTTCATGGTAGAGTCTTTACCTCACATAATATCTCACATACACTATATATACTATTATATTTTCATGGTAAAGTCTTTACCTCACATACACTATATATACTATTATATTTTCATGGTAAAGGCTTTACCTCACATATTATCTCACATACTCTATATATATTATTATATTTTCATGGTAAAGTCTTTACCTCACATAATATCTCACATACTCTATATATACTATGATATTTTCATGATAAAGTCTTTACCTCACATACTCTATATATACTATTATATTTCACGGTGGATTGGCAGTATCGGTAGAGGGTCGGACGCCATGCTTTGCAGCACAGTTATGTCCCTTTACGGTCTGAGTTCAAATCCCGCCGAGGTTTACTTTGCCTTTCATCCTTACGGGGTCGATAAAATAAAGTACCAGTAATGCAATGGTTAATTGCTGGCCTTGTGCCTAAAGTAGAAACAATTATATTTTCATGGTAAAGGCTTTACTTCGCATAAATATCTCACATTACTCTATATATACTATTATATTTTCATGGTAAAGGCTTTACCTCGCGTAATTATCTCACATACTCTATATATACTATTATATTTTCCTGGTAAAGTCTTTACCTCACATAATATCTCACATACTCTATATATACTATTATATTTTCATGGTAAAGTCTTTACCTCGCGTAATTATCTCACATACTCTATATATACTATTATATTTTCCTGGTAAAGTCTTTACCTCACATAATATCTCACATACTCTATATATACTATTATATTTTCATGGTAAAGGCTTTACCTCACATAATATCTCACATACTCTATATATACTATTATATTTTCCTGGTAAAGTCTTTACCTCACATAATATCTCACATACTCTATATATACTATTATATTTTCCTGGTAAAGTCTTTACCTCACATACTCTATATATACTATTATATTTTCATGGTAAAGGCTTTACCTCACATAATATCTCACATACTCTATATATACTATTATATTTTCATGGTAAAGTCTTTACCTCGCATAATATCTCACATACTCTATATATACTATTATATTTCCATGGTAAAGTCTTTACCTCGCATAATATCTCACATAATATATCACATACTGTATTTATACTATTATATTTTCACGGTAAAGGCTTTACCTCACACAATATCTCACATAATATCCAATCTATGAGATTTTGAAAGTATTTATTTTGTGAACAATACCTTCACTTCAGTTTGAGTGACCAGTTACAACCAGTTTCAACAGAAAGAGGTAGAGAATTCTGGCCGGTTTTGGCTGGTTTGGACACTAAAGGGTTAACCTCCGCGGGGGGGGGGGGGGGAACTGTGACAGTGAGAGTGAGAGGTAGCAACTGTTCTCAACAAACTCAGCAAAAACCCCTCACTGCACAAAACAAAACAAGAGAACCAAAAATGTAACCTAAAGACCTTATAGATGTGTTTTGAATTTCTTTTTCTTGACAGCAGTTGGTTGACAGACAGATAGACATTATGGTGGTGGTGCTGGTGGTGGTGGTGGGGTGCCTGAGGGAGTGTTGGAACTATCTCCCACAACACACACCTTCATCACATGACTAATTAAATACCTTTCTTTTTTTTTTGAATACCAACATCATCACCACTACCACCAGTACCTATAGAACTACTTCACACCTCACCACTACCCCCAGTACCTATAGAACTACTTCACACCTTACCACTACCCCCAGTACCTATAGAACTAACTACTTCACACCTCACCACTACCCCCGCAGTACCTATAGAACTAACTACTTCACACCTCACCACTACCCCTAGTACCTATAGAACTAACTACTTCACACCTCACCACTACCCCCCAGTACCTATAGAACTAACTACTTCACACCTCACCACTACCCCCCAGTACCTATAGAACTACTTCACACCTCACCACTACCCCAGTACCTATAGAACTAACTACTTCACACCTCACCACTACCCCCCAGTACCTATAGAACTACTTCACACCTCACCACTACCCCCAGTTCCTATAGAACTAACTACTTCACACCTCACCACTACCCCCAGTACCTATAGAACTACTTCACACCTCACCACTACCCCCCAGTACCTATAGAACTAACTACTTCACACCTGACCACTACCCCCAGTACCTATAGAACTACTTCACACCTCACCACTACCCCCAGTACCTATAGAACTAACTACTTCACACCTCACCACTACCCCCAGTACCTATAGAACTAACTACTTCACACCTCACCACTACCCCCAGTACCTATAGAACTAACTACTTCACACATCACCACTACCACCAGTACCTATAGAACTACTTCACACCTCACCACTACCCCCAGTACCTATAGAACTACTTCACACCTGACCACTACCCCCCAGTACCTATAGAACTAACTACTTCACACCTCACCACTACCCCCAGTACCTATAGAACTAACTACTTCACTCCTCACCACTACCCCCAGTACCTATAGAACTACTTCACACCTCACCACTACCCCCCAGTACCTATAGAACTAACTACTTCACACCTCACCACTACCCCCCAGTACTTATAGAACTAACTACTTCACACCTCACCACTACCCCAGTACCTATAGAACTAACTACTTCACACCTCACCACTACCCCCAGTACCTATAGAACTAACTACTTTACACCTCACCACTACCCCCCAGTACCTATAGAACTAACTACTTCACACCTCACCACTACCCCCAGTACCTATAGAACTAACTACTTCACACCTCACCACTACCCCCAGTACCTATAGAACTAACTACTTCACACCTCACCACTACCCCCAGTACCTATAGAACTAACTACTTCACACCTCACCACTACCCCCAGTACCTATAGAACTACTTCACACCTCACCACTACCCCCCAGTACCTATAGAACTAACTACTTCACACCTCACCACTACCCCCAGTACCTATAGAACTAACTACTTCACACCTCACCACTACCCCCAGTACCTATAGAACTAACTACTTCACACCTCACCACTACCCCCAGTACCTATAGAACTAACTACTTCACACCTCACCACTACCCTCCAGTACCTATAGAACTAACTACTTCACACCTCACCACTACCCCCAGTACCTATAGAACTAACTACTTCACACCTCACCACTACCCCCGCAGTACCTATAGAACTAACTACTTCACACCTCACCACTACCCCTAGTACCTATAGAACTAACTACTTCACACCTCACCACTACCCCCCAGTACCTATAGAACTAACTACTTCACACCTCACCACTACCCCCAGTACCTATAGAACTAACTACTTCACACCTCATCACTACCCCCCAGTACCTATAGAACTAACTACTTCACACCTCACCACTACCCCCAGTACCTATAGAACTACTTCACACCTCACCACTACCCCCCAGTACCTATAGAACTAACTACTTCACACCTCACCACTACCCCAGTACCTATAGAACTAACTACTTCACACCTCACCACTACCCCCCAGTACCTATAGAACTAACTACTTCACACCTCACCACTACCCCCAGTACCTATAGAACTAACTACTTTACACCTCACCACTACCCCAGTACCTATAGAACTAACTACTTCACACCTCACCACTACCCCAGTACCTATAGAACTAACTACTTCACACCTCACCACTACCCCAGTACCTATAGAACTAACTACTTCACACCTCACCACTACCCCCCAGTACCTATAGAACTACTTCACACCTCACCACTACCCCAGTACCTATAGAACTAACTACTTCACACCTCACCACTACCCCCAGTACCTATAGAACTAACTACTTCACACATCACCACTACCCCCCAGTACCTATAGAACTACTTCACACCTCACCACTACCCCCCAGTACCTATAGAACTAACTACTTCACACCTCACCACTACCCCCAGTACCTATAGAACTAACTACTTCACACCTCACCACTACCCCCAGTACCTATAGAACTAACTACTTTACACCTCACCACTACCCCAGTACCTATAGAACTAACTACTTCACACCTCACCACTACCCCAGTACCTATAGAACTAACTACTTCACACCTCACCACTACCCCAGTACCTATAGAACTAACTACTTCACACCTCACCACTACCCCCCAGTACCTATAGAACTAACTACTTCACACCTCACCACTACCCCCCAGTACCTATAGAACTAACTACTTCACACCTCACCACTACCCCCAGTACCTATAGAACTAACTACTTCACACCTCACCACTACCCCCAGTACCTATAGAACTAACTACTTCACACCTCACCACTACCCCCCAGTACCTATAGAACTAACTACTTCACACCTCACCACTACCCCCAGTACCTATAGAACTACTTCACACCTCACCACTACCCCCAGTACCTATAGAACTAACTACTTCACACCTCACCACTACCCCAGTACCTATAGAACTAACTACTTCACACCTCACCACTACCCCAGTACCTATAGAACTAACTACTTCACACCTCACCACTACCCCCAGTACCTATAGAACTAACTACTTCACACCTCACCACTACCCCCAGTACCTATAGAACTAACTACTTCACACCTCACCACTACCCCCCAGTACCTATAGAACTAACTACTTCACACCTCACCACTACCCCCAGTACCTATAGAACTAACTACTTCACACCTCACCACTACCCCCCAGTACCTATAGAACTAACTACTTCACACCTCACCACTACCCCCAGTACCTATAGAACTAACTACTTCACACCTCACCACTACCCCCAGTACCTATAGAACTAACTACTTCACACCTCACCACTACCCCCCAGTACCTATAGAACTACTTCACACCTCACCACTACCCCCAGTACCTATAGAACTAACTACTTCACACCTCACCACTACCCCAGTACCTATAGAACTAACTACTTCACACCTCACCACTACCCCCCAGTACCTATAGAACTAACTACTTCACACCTCACCACTACCCCCAGTACCTATAGAACTAACTACTTCACACCTCACCACTACCCCCCAGTACCTATAGAACTACTTCACACCTCACCACTACCCCCAGTACCTATAGAACTACTTCACACCTCACCACTACCCCCAGTACCTATAGAACTAACTACTTCACACCTCACCACTACCCCCCAGTACCTATAGAACTAACTACTTCACACCTCACCACTACCCCCAGTACCTATAGAACTAACTACTTCACACCTCACCACTACCCCCCAGTACCTATAGAACTAACTACTTCACACCTCACCACTACCCCCAGTACCTATAGAACTAACTACTTCACACCTCACCACTACCCCCAGTACCTATAGAACTAACTACTTCACACCTCACCACTACCCCCCAGTACCTATAGAACTAACTACTTCACACCTCACCACTACCCCCAGTACCTATAGACAACTACTTCACACCTCACCACTACCCCCAGTACCTATAGAACTAACTACTTCACACCTCACCACTACCCCCAGTACCTATAGAACTACTTCACACCTCACCACTACCCCCAGTACCTATAGAACTACTTCACACCTCACCACTACCCCCAGTACCTATAGAACTAACTACTTCACACCTCACCACTACCCCCAGTACCTATAGAACTAACTACTTCACACCTCACCACTACCCCCAGTACCTATAGAACTAACTACTTCACACCTCACCACTACCCCCAGTACCTATAGAACTAACTACTTCACACCTCACCACTACCCCCAGTACCTATAGAACTAACTACTTCACACCTCACCACTACCCCCAGTACCTATAGAACTAACTACTTCACACCTCACCACTACCCCCAGTACCTATAGAACTAACTACTTCACACCTCACCACTACCCCCAGTACCTATAGAACTAACTACTTCACACCTCACCACTACCCCCAGTACCTATAGAACTAACTACTTCACACCTCACCACTACCCCCAGTACCTATAGAACTAACTACTTCACACCTCACCACTACCCCCCAGTACCTATAGAACTAACTACTTCACACCTCACCACTACCCCCCAGTACCTATAGAACTAACTACTTCACACCTCACCACTACCCCCCAGTACCTATAGAACTAACTACTTCACACCTCACCACTACCCCCAGTACCTATAGAACTACTTCACACCTCACCACTACCCCCAGTACCTATAGAACTAACTACTTCACACCTCACCACTACCCCCCAGTACCTATAGAACTAACTACTTCACACCTCACCACTACCCCCAGTACCTATAGAACTAACTACTTCACACCTCACCACTACCCCCCCCCCAGTACCTATAGAACTAACTACTTCACACCTCACCACTACCCCCAGTACCTATAGAACTAACTACTTCACACCTCACCACTACCCCCAGTACCTATAGAACTACTTCACACCTCACCACTACCCCCAGTACCGTATAGAACTAACTACTTCACACCTCACCACTACCCCCCAGTACCTATAGAACTAACTACTTCACACCTCACCACTACCCCCCAGTACCTATAGAACTAACTACTTCACACCTCACCACTACCCCCCAGTACCTATAGAACTACTTCACACCTCACCACTACCCCCAGTACCTATAGAACTAACTACTTCACACCTCACCACTACCCCCCAGTACCTATAGAACTAACTACTTCACACCTCACCACTACCCCCAGTACCTATAGAACTAACTACTTCACACCTCACCACTACCCCCAGTACCTATAGAACTAACTACTTCACACCTCACCACTACCCCCAGTACCTATAGAACTAACTACTTCACACCTCACCACTACCCCCCAGTACCTATAGAACTAACTACTTCACACCTCACCACTACCCCCAGTACCTATAGAACTAACTACTTCACACCTCACCACTACCCCCAGTACCTATAGAACTACTTCACACCTCACCACTACCCCCAGTACCTATAGAACTAACTACTTCACACCTCACCACTACCCCCCAGTACCTATAGAACTACTTCACACCTCACCACTACCCCCAGTACCTATAGAACTACTTCACACCTCACCACTACCCCCCAGTTCCTATAGAACTAACTACTTCACACCTCACCACTACCCCCAGTACCTATAGAACTAACTACTTCACACCTCACCACTACCCCCCAGTACCTATAGAACTAACTACTTCACACCTCACCACTACCCCCAGTACCTATAGAACTAACTACTTCACACCTCACCACTACCCCCAGTTCCTATAGAACTAACTACTTCACACCTCACCACTACCCCCCCAGTACCTATAGAACTAACTACTTCACACCTCACCACTACCCCCCAGTACCTATAGAACTAACTACTTCACACCTCACCACTACCCCCAGTACCTATAGAACTAACTACTTCACACCTCACCACTACCCCCAGTACCTATAGAACTAACTACTTCACACCTCACCACTACCCCCAGTTCCTATAGAACTAACTACTTCACACCTCACCACTACCCCCAGTACCTATAGAACTAACTACTTCACACCTCACCACTACCCCCCAGTACCTATAGAACTAACTACTTCACACCTCACCACTACCCCCAGTACCTATAGAACTAACTACTTCACACCTCACCACTACCCCCAGTACCTATAGAACTACTTCACACCTCACCACTACCCCCAGTACCTATAGAACTAACTACTTCACACCTCACCACTACCCCCCAGTACCTATAGAACTACTTCACACCTCACCACTACCCCCCAGTACCTATAGAACTAACTACTTCACACCTCACCAACTACCCCCCCCCCCCAGTACCTATAGAACTAACTACTTCACACCTCACCACTACCCCCCAGTACCTATAGAACTAACTACTTCACACCTCACCACTACCCCCCAGTACCTATAGAACTACTTCACACCTCACCACTACCCCCAGTACGCTATAGAACTAACTACTTCACACCTCACCACTACCCCCAGTACCTATAGAACTAACTACTTCACACCTCACCACTACCCCCAGTACCTATAGAACTAACTACTTCACACCTCACCACTACCCCCAGTACCTATAGAACTACTTCACACCTCACCACTACCCCCAGTACCTATAGAACTAACTACTTCACACCTCACCACTACCCCCCAGTACCTATAGAACTAACTACTTCACACCTCACCACTACCCCCAGTACCTATAGAACTAACTACTTCACACCTCACCACTACCCCCCAGTACCTATAGAACTAACTACTTCACACCTCACCACTACCCCAGTACCTATAGAACTAACTACTTCACACCTCACCACTACCCCCAGTACCTATAGAACTAACTACTTCACACCTCACCACTACCCCCCAGTACCTATAGAACTAACTACTTCACACCTCACCACTACCCCCAGTACCTATAGAACTACTTCACACCTCACCACTACCCCCCAGTTCCTATAGAACTAACTACTTCACACCTCACCACTACCCCCCAGTACCTATAGAACTACTTCACACCTCACCACTACCCCCAGTACCTATAGAACTACTTCACACCTCACCACTACCCCCCCAGTTCCTATAGAACTAACTACTTCACACCTCACCACTACCCCCCAGTTCCTATAGAACTAACTACTTCACACCTCACCACTACCCCCAGTACCTATAGAACTAACTACTTCACACCTCACCACTACCCCCAGTACCTATAGAACTAACTACTTCACACCTCACCACTACCCCCAGTACCTATAGAACTAACTACTTCACACCTCACCACTACCCCCCAGTACCTATAGAACTACTTCACACCTCACCACTACCCCCAGTACCTATAGAACTAACTACTTCACACCTCACCACTACCCCCAGTACCTATAGAACTAACTACTTCACACATCACCACTACCCCCCAGTACCTATAGAACTACTTCACACCTCACCACTACCCCCCCAGTACCTATAGAACTAACTACTTCACACCTCACCACTACCCCCAGTACCTATAGAACTAACTACTTCACACCTCACCACTACCCCCAGTACCTATAGAACTAACTACTTTCACACCTCACCACTACCCCCAGTACCTATAGAACTAACTACTTCACACCTCACCACTACCCCCAGTACCTATAGAACTAACTACTTCACACCTCACCACTACCCCCAGTACCTATAGAACTAACTACTTCACACCTCACCACTACCCCCCAGTACCTATAGAACTAACTACTTCACACCTCACCACTACCCCCCAGTACCTATAGAACTAACTACTTCACACCTCACCACTACCCCCAGTACCTATAGAACTAACTACTTCACACCTCACCACTACCCCCCAGTACCTATAGAACTAACTACTTCACACCTCACCACTACCCCCCAGTACCTATAGAACTAACTACTTCACACCTCACCACTACCCCCAGTACCTATAGAACTACTTCACACCTCACCACTACCCCCAGTACCTATAGAACTAACTACTTCACACCTCACCACTACCCCCAGTACCTATAGAACTAACTACTTCACACCTCACCACTACCCCAGTACCTATAGAACTAACTACTTCACACCTCACCACTACCCCCAGTACCTATAGAACTAACTACTTCACACCTCACCACTACCCCCCAGTACCTATAGAACTAACTACTTCACACCTCACCACTACCCCCCAGTACCTATAGAACTAACTACTTCACACCTCACCACTACCCCCCAGTACCTATAGAACTAACTACTTCACACCTCACCACTACCCCCCAGTACCTATAGAACTAACTACTTCACACCTCACCACTACCCCAGTACCTATAGAACTAACTACTTCACACCTCACCACTACCCCCAGTACCTATAGAACTAACTACTTCACACCTCACCACTACCCCCCAGTACCTATAGAACTACTTCACACCTCACCACTACCCCCAGTTCCTATAGAACTAACTACTTCACACCTCACCACTACCCCAGTACCTATAGAACTAACTACTTCACACCTCACCACTACCCCCCAGTACCTATAGAACTAACTACTTCACACCTCACCACTACCCCCAGTACCTATAGAACTAACTACTTCACACCTCACCACTACCCCCCAGTACCTATAGAACTACTTCACACCTCACCACTACCCCCAGTACCTATAGAACTAACTACTTCACACCTCACCACTACCCCCAGTACCTATAGAACTAACTACTTCACACCTCACCACTACCCCCCAGTACCTATAGAACTAACTACTTCACACCTCACCACTACCCCCAGTACCTATAGAACTAACTACTTCACACCTCACCACTACCCCCAGTACCTATAGAACTAACTACTTCACACCTCACCACTACCCCCAGTACCTATAGAACTAACTACTTCACACCTCACCACTACCCCCAGTACCTATAGAACTAACTACTTCACACCTCACCACTACCCCCCCAGTACCTATAGAACTAACTACTTCACACCTCACCACTACCCCCAGTACCTATAGAACTACTACTTCACACCTCACCACTACCCCCCAGTACCTATAGAACTAACTACTTCACACCTCACCACTACCCCCCAGTACCTATAGAACTACTTCACACCTCACCACTACCCCCAGTACCTATAGAACTACTTCACACCTCACCACTACCCCCCAGTACCTATAGAACTAACTACTTCACACCTCACCACTACCCCCAGTACCTATAGAACTAACTACTTCACACCTCACCACTACCCCCCAGTACCTATAGAACTAACTACTTCACACCTCACCACTACCCCCCAGTACCTATAGAACTAACTACTTCACACCTCACCACTACCCCCAGTACCTATAGAACTAACTACTTCACACCTCACCACTACCCCCCAGTACCTATAGAACTAACTACTTCACACCTCACCACTACCCCCAGTACCTATAGAACTAACTACTTCACACCTCACCACTACCCCCAGTACCTATAGAACTAACTACTTCACACCTCACCACTACCCCCAGTACCTATAGAACTAACTACTTCACACCTCACCACTACCCCCCAGTTCCTATAGAACTAACTACTTCACACCTCACCACTACCCCCAGTACCTATAGAACTAACTACTTCACACCTCACCACTACCCCCCAGTACCTATAGAACTAACTACTTCACACCTCACCACTACCCCCAGTACCTATAGAACTAACTACTTCACACCTCACCACTACCCCCCAGTACCTATAGAACTACTTCACACCTCACCACTACCCCCAGTACCTATAGAACTAACTACTTCACACCTCACCACTACCCCCCAGTACCTATAGAACTACTTCACACCTCACCACTACCCCCAGTACCTATAGAACTAACTACTTCACACCTCACCACTACCCCCCCCCCCAGTACCTATAGAACTAACTACTTCACACCTCACCACTACCCCCCAGTACCTATAGAACTAACTACTTCACACCTCACCACTACCCCCCAGTACCTATAGAACTACTTCACACCTCACCACTACCCCCAGTACGCTATAGAACTAACTACTTCACACCTCACCACTACCCCCAGTACCTATAGAACTAACTACTTCACACCTCACCACTACCCCCCAGTACCTATAGAACTAACTACTTCACACCTCACCACTACCCCCAGTACCTATAGAACTAACTACTTCACACCTCACCACTACCCCCAGTACCTATAGAACTAACTACTTCACACCTCACCACTACCCCCCAGTACCTATAGAACTAACTACTTCACACCTCACCACTACCCCCAGTACCTATAGAACTAACTACTTCACACCTCACCACTACCCCCCCAGTACCTATAGAACTAACTACTTCACACCTCACCACTACCCCCAGTACCTATAGAACTAACTACTTCACACCTCACCACTACCCCCAGTACCTATAGAACTAACTACTTCACACCTCACCACTACCCCCCAGTACCTATAGAACTAACTACTTCACACCTCACCACTACCCCCCAGTACCTATAGAACTACTTCACACCTCACCACTACCCCCAGTTCCTATAGAACTAACTACTTCACACCTCACCACTACCCCCCAGTACCTATAGAACTACTTCACACCTCACCACTACCCCCAGTACCTATAGAACTACTTCACACCTCACCACTACCCCCCAGTTCCTATAGAACTAACTACTTCACACCTCACCACTACCCCCCAGTACCTATAGAACTAACTACTTCACACCTCACCACTACCCCCAGTACCTATAGAACTAACTACTTCACACCTCACCACTACCCCCAGTACCTATAGAACTAACTACTTCACACCTCACCACTACCCCCAGTACCTATAGAACTAACTACTTCACACCTCACCACTACCCCCAGTACCTATAGAACTAACTACTTCACACCTCACC
>CAXHJY010000645.1:127500-130000 GCA_964016885.1 Eledone cirrhosa | reverse complement strand
ACATGGGCTCCACCAGGACAATCCATGCATGTCTTAGGCGCTAGGACCACCTCCCTACTCACCAGCATCGGCATGGAGTTGGCTACCCTCAGATGTGAGCCTCGGGATTCTACCTCTATATACTGTATATGTCTGTCTTACTTCTTCTCCACCACTCTCTCTCTCTCTCTCTCTCTCTGGAAGATAACTGCTGTGTTCATCCCTAGTGAGGATATGGGTTCCACCAGGTGTAAAAAAAGTACCAGTCAAGTACTGGGGGTCCATTCTTCCTCTATATCTTTTTCTCGCTTCTTCTCCATCACTCTGTCTCTACATCTCTGGAGGATATTATGCCGTGTTCAACCTTAGAGTGGATATGGGTTCCACCAGGTGTAAAAAAAGTACCAGTCAAGTACTGGGGTCCATTCTTCCACTATATCTTTTTCTCGCTTCTTCTCCATCACTCTGTCTCTACATCTCTGGAGGATATTATGCCGTGTTCAACCTTAGAGTGGAGATGGGTTCCACCAGGTGTAAAAAAAGTACCAGTCAAGTACTGGGGTCCATTCTTCCACTATATCTTTTTCTCGCTTCTTCTCCATCACTCTGTCTCTACATCTCTGGAGGATATTATGCCGTGTTCAACCTTAGAGTGGATATGGGTTCCACCAGGTGTAAAAAAAGTACCAGTCAAGTACTGGGGTCCATTCTTCCACTATATCTTTTTCTCGCTTCTTCTCCATCACTCTGTCTCTACATCTCTGGAGGATATTATGCCGTGTTCAACCTTAGAGTGGAGATGGGTTCCAGCCGGTGTAAAAAAAAGTACCAGTCAAGTACTGGGGTCCATTCTTCCACTATATCTTTTTCTCGCTTCTTCTCCATCACTCTGTCTCTACATCTCTGGAGGATATTATGCCGTGTTCAACCTTAGAGTGGATATGGGTTCCACCAGGTGTAAAAAAAGTACCAGTCAAGTACTGGGGGTCCATTCTTCCTCTATATCTTTTTCTCGCTTCTTCTCCATCACTCTGTCTCTACATCTCTGGAGGATATTATGCCGTGTTCAACCTTAGAGTGGATAGGTTCCACCAGGTGTAAAAAAAGTACCAGTCAAGTACTGGGGTCCATTCTTCCACTATATCTTTTTCTCGCTTCTTCTCCATCACTCTGTCTCTACATCTCTGGAGGATATTATGCCGTGTTCAACCTTAGAGTGGATATGGGTTCCACCAGGTGTAAAAAAAGTACCAGTCAAGTACTGGGGTCCATTCTTCCACTATATCTTTTTCTCGCTTCTTCTCCATCACTCTGTCTCTACATCTCTGGAGGATATTATGCCGTGTTCAACCTTAGAGTGGAGATGGGTTCCAGCCGGTGTAAAAAAAAGTACCAGTCAAGTACTGGGGTCCATTCTTCCTCTATATCTTTTTCTCGCTTCTTCTCCATCACTCTGTCTCTACATCTCTGGAGGATATTATGCCGTGTTCAACCTTAGAGTGGAGATGGGTTCCAGCCGGTGTAAAAATTCCTAAAGTACCAGTGAAATACTGGGGTCGATTCTTCCTCCTCTATATCTTTTTTCTCGCTTCTTCTCGCTTCTTCTCCATCTCTCTCTCTCTCTCTCTCTCTCTCTCTCTCTCTCTCTCTCTCTCTTTCTCTGGAAGATATCTGCCGTGTTCAACCTTAGAGTGGAGATGGGTTCCAGCCGGTGTAAAAATGCCTAAAGTACCAGTGAAATACTGGGGTCGATTCTTCCTCTATATCCTTTTCTCACTTCTTCTCCATCCTTATTCTCCATCACACTCTCTCTCTCTCTCTCTCTCTCTCTCTCTCTCCTTCGAAGATATCTGCTCTGTTCAACTCTAGTGAGGAGATGGTTTCCACCAGGGGCTGTAATACCTTAAGAGGCGTACCAGTGTAGTACTGGGGTAGATTCTTCCTCTATGACATATACACCAGGATTACTGCATATATAAACAATCATAGGAACAAAATCAATTGCATTTTGATAAATTGATAGCTTGCATAAGAGAAACCTTATATTTAATGTTGATTACTGCCAAGTGGGAGTTGTTAATGATACAAATTATATTTCAATAATATAAAGACATACTTAGAGAAAGCATAGGTACCATGTATGTTTAATAAGAAGACTCAGCACTAGATCTATAAAGACATGCTTAGAGGAAACACTGGTAACACATTTGGTTCTGAGAAGATACCAACAGCATATGTTGTGTACTAAAATACTTAGAGAAAATAAACGAACGAAAATTTGGACAAGAGAAGGCATAGCAATGGAGCCAGCAATATACTTAGAGTAATTACAGCTACCATATTTGGTCAACAGAAATAACAAAAACAAGAATCGTGTGCAAACATACTAAGAACATACTCAGGTACCATATTTGACCAACAGCTAGACAGCAACATCTGTTATACAGAGGTAAATAGAGAGCAATTACAAGTACCATATTTGGTGAACAGAAAGAGAGAACACCACGTGTGTAATAACATA
>CAXHJY010000645.1:90000-95000 GCA_964016885.1 Eledone cirrhosa | reverse complement strand
GATGATGTAAATGATGATGGTGATGGTGATGATGTTGATGGTGATGGTGGTGCTGGTGGTGCTGATGGTGATGGTGGTGGTGATGGTGGGCGATGATGGTGATGATGGTGGTGATGATGGTGGTGGTGGTGGTGATGGTGGTGATGATTATGATGGTAATGGCGATGAGGGTGGTGATGGTGGTGATGGTGTTGGTGATGGTGGTGGCGGCGGCGAGGAGGTTTGATGATGGTGGTGGTGGTGGTGGCGGCGGCGAGGAGGTCTAAATGATGGTGGTGGTGGTGGCGGCGGCGAGGAGGTCTGGAGGTGGTGGTAGTGAGGGCGAGGAGGTGGTGGCGTTGTGCCGCGTGTGACAGGAAAGATTTTCTGGAAATATGTTAATTAAAATATGAATACAACGGAAGTTAATGTACGAATGGTGGAGGAGGTGGTGTTGGGTGAGTGTTGTTGTATAGAACAGAGTACAACGGTTTGGTTGGGAGGTTGGTAGGTAGGTTGGTTGGTTGGCTGGGAGGTTGGGAGGTTGGTAGGTAGGTTGGTTGGCTGGGATGTTGGGAGGTTGGTAGGTAGGTTGGTTGGCTGGGATGTTGGTTGGCTGGTATGTAGGTAGGTTAGTTCACTGGTAGGTTGGTAGGTAGATTGGTTGGTTGGTAGGTCGGTAGGTCTGTAGGTAGGTTGGTTGGGAGGTAGGTTGGTTGGTTGGTTGGTGGTTGGTAGGTAGGTAGGTTGGTTGGTTCGCTAGTAGGTTGGTTGGTAGGTAGGTTGGTCGGTAGGTTGGTTGGTAGGTTGGTTGGTCGGTAGGCTGGTTGGTTGGTAGGTTGGTAGGTTAGTTCGCTGGTAGGTTGGTTGGTAGGGAGGTTGGTCGGTAGGTTGGTAGGTTGGTAGGTAGGTAGGTAGGTTGGTTGGTTGGTCGGTAGGTTGGTTGGTCGGTTGGTTGGTTGGTCGGTAGGTTGGTAGGTAGGTAGGTTGGTTGGTTGGTAGCTTGGTAGGTTGGTTGGTTGGTAGGTTGGTCGGTAGGTTGGTAGGTTGATTGGTAGGTCGGTTGGTTTGTTGGTTGGTAGGTAGGTAGATTGGTTGGTAGGTAGGTTGGTTTGTAGGTTGGTTCGTTGGTAGTTTGGTAGGTAGGCTGGTTGGTTGGTTGGTAGGTAGATTGGTTGGTTGGTTGGTTGGTTGGTAGGATAGTTCACTGGTAGGTTGGTAGGTAGATTGGTTGGTTGGTTGGTTGGTTGGTTGGTAGGTATGTAGGTAGTTTGGTAGGTAGGTAGGTTGGTAGGTTGGTTGGTTGGTTGGTTGGTTGGTTGGTTGGTAGGTGTTGGTGGTGTTGTTAGAGGTGGTATTGTTGGAAGTGGTAGTGGTGTTGGAGGTGGTGGTATTGGTGGTGATGGAGGTGGTGTTTTTACTGTAGTTAGTATTGGAGGTTGTGGTGCATGTGGTGTTTTGGAGGTGGTGTGGTGGTGGTGTTTTTGGAGGTGGTGGTGTTGGATGTGTTGCTGTATAAAAAATATACATCATCAGAAAATATAACTACTAGTTACTGTATATATATTATATAAAGTACCTAACATTTATAAATATATAGATCCTCAGAACATAACACTAGTAGGTACTATACGCATATTATATACACTCTATATAATACTCTATGATAATGAATAATAATAATAATAAGGAAACTGAACAGTGTATGAGTCATGATATAATGAAAATGATTGTGTACAGTGCTCAGGTACACTACAACTCATCAACGGTGCATGTATAGTACATAGAATAATGTACAAATGTCTGGAAAGTAAACAGTGTATGAGTCATGGTATACACAAAGATACACGTGTGCGTGTGTATCGAGGTGGAATATTAGGTGTAATGTTGGTGAATTTCAGGAAGCATGGAGGTTTTAAAGGATGCAGTGTCTCGACAGCTAACAACTGATGCAGGTAGTTTGTTCCATGGAGGTTTTAAAGGATGCAGTGTCTCGACAGCTAACAACTGATGCAGGTAGTTTGTTCCATGGAGGTTTTAAAGGATGCAGTGTCTCGGTAGCTAACAACTGGTGTAGGTAGTTTGTTCCATGGAGGTTTTAAAGGATGCAGTGTCTCGACAGCTAACAACTGATGTAGGTAGTTTGTTCCATGGAGGTTTTAAAGGATGCAGTGTCTCGACAGCTAACAACTGATGCAGGTAGTTTGTTCCATGGAGGTTTTAAAGGATGCAGTGTCTCGACAGCTAACAACTGATGCAGGTAGTTTGTTCCATGGAGGTTTTAAAGGATGCAGTGTCTCGACAGCTAACAACTGATGTAGGTAGTTTGTTCCATGGAGGTTTTAAAGGATGCAGTGTCTCGACAGCTAACAACTGATGTAGGTAGTTTGTTCCATGGAAGTTTTAAAGGATGCAGTGTCTCGACAGCTAACAACCGATGCATGTAGTTTGTTCCATGCTTCAGCAACTCTGACCATGAAAAAATGTTTCCGAAAATCATGGTAGCTGTGCTGTTTTCTAACTTTGTAGGCATGTCCACGTGTGTTAGACACATGGAAATGAAAAAGGTGCTCAGAGTTGTTGTTGGTCAGATGGTTAATAATTTTGTGGGTGTCTACCAAGTCATTGGGACTTTATTTTATCGACCCTGTCAGGATGAAAGGCAAAGTTAACCTCGGCAGTATTTGAACTCAGAACGTAAAGGGCCGTAACACTATGCCACTAAGCATGTTGTCCGAGGCTCTACCGATACTATCAATTTTGGCAAAGGCCAGCAATTACCCCAGTGCATTACTGGTACTTTATTTGATTGACCCCGTAAGGATGAAAGGCAAAGCTAACCTCGGCGGGATTTGAACTCAACACGTAAAGAGCCGTTACTCTATGCCACTAAGCTACCGATTACTGTCAATTTTGGCTCAAGGCCAGCAATTTGAAAGGAGAGGGAAAAGTTTATTAAATCGACCCCAGTGCATTACTGGTAAATTTTTAATGGAAGAATTAGAAGCAAAATTGAGTTTGACGTGATTTGAAGAGAGAACATAAAGAACCGGAACACACGCCACACGACGTTCCGACCGACGCTCTGCCGATTCTTTAACGACTGTGATAATGAATCATGAATAATCGCTTCCTTCCTTCCTTCCCTTCTTTCTTTCTTTGTGTATTTACATACGACAACAATAACAACACCACCATTAAAATCGACAACAACAGGAACGGCAGTACATTAACAATATTACAAGAAGACAACGGCGAAGAAGATAGAAAAAGAAAACACGTATTATTACTACTACTACTACTGCTGCTACTACTACTATTACTACTAGTACTATTACTACCACCACCATCACCACTACTATTGCTACTACTATTACTAGTACTAGTACTAGTACTACCACCACCACCACCACTGCTACTACTACTACTAGTACTACTATTAATAATAATAATTGTTTCTACTTTTGGCACAAGGCCAGCAATTAACCCAGTGTATTACTGGTTCTTTATTCTATCGACCCTGTAAGGATGAAAGGCAAAGTTGACCTCGGCGGGCTAATATTAATGATGATTTCTAGTATAGGCACAAGGCCAGCAATTTTGGGGGAGGGGAAAGTCGATTACATCGACCCCAGTGTATTACTGGTGCTGTAACGTTGCAGAAGAAGAAGACAGGAGAAGAAGACAGAAGGAGAAGACAGAAGGAGAAGACAAAAGGAGAAGACAAAAAAAGGAGAAGAAAATAAGACGAAAAAAGAAAAAGAAAAAGTAAAAGAAAAAGGAAAAGAAAAAGAAGAAAAAGAAGAAAAAGAAAAAGAAGTAAAAGAAGAAAAAGAAGTAAAAGAAGAAAAAGAAAAAAGAAAACGAAGACGAAGGAAAAGAGAAAAAGAAAAAGAAAAAGGAAAAGAAAAAGGAAAAGAAAAAGAAGAAAAAGAAGACGAAGGAGCAAGAAAAAGAAAATTATGGCGAAGAAGACGAAGACAAAAGAAGGAAGAGAAGAAGAACAACAACAATGAGAAGAAAAACAATTGTAACATCATTTGTTTATTATAATAATGATTAATAATGAAATAATATTAATAAATCTTATGAGGACAATACTACTTCTACTGCTGCTGCTGCTACTACTACTGTTACTACTTCTACTACTGCTGCTACTGCTCCTGCTACTACTACTACTACCACTGCTACTACTATAACTACTGCTGCTACTACTGCTGCTGCTACTACTATAACTACTGCTGCTGCTACTACTACTACTGCTGCTGCTACTACTACTGTTACTACTTCTATTGCTACTACTGCTCCTGCTACTACTACTGCTACTACTACTACTGCTGCTACTACTATAACTACCACTACTACTACTACTACTACTGCTACCACTACTACTGCTACCACTACTACTACTGCCACTACTACAACTACTACTACTACTATAACTACTACTGCTACTACTACTACTACTACTACTGCTGCTGCTTCTACTACTACTGTTACTGCTGCTCTACTACTACTACTGCTGCTGCTACTACTACTGTTGCTACTACTACTAATAATAATAATGTTTTCTTTATTTTAGTAGTAGTAGTAGTAGTAATAATAATAATAATAATAATAATAATAATAATAATAACAACAATAATGACAACAACAACGACAACATAATACCAAAAATAATGATATCAAAAATTATGATGAAGACGATGATTATGATGATGATGGCTATGTTGATGGTTAAGACGATGATGATGATGATGACTATAACGATCGTGTGTGTGTTTATCATGCCTTTGTTTGCCTATGTAATAGATGAGTTGCTGATAGTCTGGCTGGCTCTATTGCTTCGCTTACAATACAAAGCAGGTCCACCATTTTATTTTCTCAATACCGCCGGCGGGAAAAAAAACATTCAAAATGGATTCTCTCTCTGTTTTTATTCTAACGGGATTCTTTCATTTTCATTTTTCTTTTATTACGCTCACCCAATTACTCTCTGTCACGCTCCCTCCCTCTCTCTC
>CAXHJY010000645.1:82500-85000 GCA_964016885.1 Eledone cirrhosa | reverse complement strand
CTGTGTGTGTGTGTGAGTGTGTGTGTGTGTGTGTGACTGTGTCTATGTCTATGTGTGTGTGAGTCTGTGTGTGTGTGTGTGTGTGTGTGTGTGTGTGTGTGTATGTGCGTCTGTGTGAGTCTGTGTGTGTGTGTGTGTGTGTTTGTCTGTCTGTATGTCTGTGTGTCTATGTGTGTGTGTCTGTCTGTGTGTGTGTCTATGTGTGTGTATGTGTGTGTCTGCGTTTATGTGTGTCTGTGTGTGTGTGTGTCTGTGTGTCTGTATGTCTGTGTGCGTGTGTTTGCCTGTGGCTAAGATCACCACTACCACCACCACCACCACCACTAGTACTACTACCACCACCACCACCACCACCACCACTACTACCACTAGTACTACTACCACTACCACCAACAGCAGCAGCACCATCACCACAAAAACAACACAACTACTACCACAATCACCACACTTAGGACAAACACCACCACCTCCACACCACCACCACCACCACCACACCACCACCACCTCCACACCACCACAAACACCACCACCACTACCACCACTACCAGTTCAATAATATGAGCAACAATCAGAAAGTTAACAGAAAACACAGAATACAAAATCGATTATCGATTAACAGTAAATAGAGTAACAATAATAATGATAACAATTACACTACTACTACTGTTACTACTACTACAACTACTACTACAACTACTACTACAACTACTACGACTACTACTGTTGCTACTACTACTGATAGTATTACTACTACTACTACTGCTACTACCACTACTACTACTATTACTACTACTGCCACTCCCACTACTACTACTACCACTACCATTACTACTACTAATAATAATTTCTGCTATAGGCACAAGAACAGTAATTTGTGGGGAGGGGAAAGTCGGTTAAATCGACCCCAGTATATTACTGGTACTTTATTTTATGGATGCCGTAAAAATGAACATGAAGACGAGGAAAAAGAAAGAAGAAAGCAAAGAAGAAAAAGAAAATGAAAAAGAAAAAGAAAAAGAAAAAGAAAAAGAAAAAAAAAAGAAAAAGAAGAAGAAGAAGAAAGGGTAGAGGAAGGGGAAAGAGAGAGAGGATAAGAGAGTTGGGAGCGAGAGAGATAACTGATTTTGGCTCGTTTTCTGGAGCGTTCCTAACACCAACCTCATTTACAGTGGGTGCTGGGTGCTTTTTCCGTCGCACCTACATTATACAAAACCTCACAATGTTATGAAAGGACTTTGACATTTATCATCACCGTTTTATGTCCATGCTTTCACGCTAGCATGGGTTAGACGGGTTGTCCTGTTGTTTGTCCCTTTCTCATCCCCTTTCTTTTGTTGCTTGATCCAGAGTCACTACAGCCCAGTTTGAGCTGTGCCTCAACCGCGACCCAGTGGTCAAAATTGCCAAAGTGTTACACGGAGTATGGTCAGAGACACCTGCTGCAAAAGCCACCCAAACTCACGGAATTCCTTCCTCATCCGAACCACATTCTTTCTGACGTTTCAAAGGAAATGAGCATTGCAGGGACCAAGGACCCAAGGACGCCAGAGGTCTCGACAGTGGTCGGAACACAGAGGAAGTGGTTGGTCAGGAAGTTGCAATAGCTATTTCAACACTTCTACCTCGAATTGAGAGATCACAACTCCGATACTACAGACATGTGGTTAGAATGTCTCAGGAAAGAATCTCTGAATTGAGAGATCACAGCTCTGATACTACAGACATGTGGTTAGAATGTCTCAGGAAAGAATCTCTGAATTGAGAGATCACAGCTCTGATACTACAGACATGTGGTTAGAATGTCTGAGGAAAGAATCTCTGAATTGAGAGATCACAGCTCTGATACTACAGACATGTGGTTAGAATGTCTGAGGAAAGAATCTCTGAATTGAGAGATCTCAGCTCTGATACTACAGACATGTGGTTAGAATGTCTGAGGAAAGAATCTCTGAATTGAGAGATCACACATCTGATACTACAGACATGTGGTTAGAATGTCTGAGGAAAGAATCTCTGAATTGAGAGATCACACATCTGATACTACAGATATGTGTTTAGAATGTCTCAAGAAATAATCTCTGAATTGAGAGATCACAGCTCTGATACTACAGACATGTGGTTAGAATGTCTCAAGAAAGAATCTCTGAATTGAGAGATCACAGCACTGATACTACAGACCTGTGGTTAGAATGTCTCAGGAAAGAATCTCTGAATTGAGAGACCACAGCTCTGATACTACAGACATGTGGTTAGAATGTCTGAGGAAAGAATCTCTGAATTGAGAGATCACAGCTCTGATACTACAGACATGTGGTTAGAATGTCTGAGGAAAGAATCTCTGAATTGAGAGATCTCAGCTCTGATACTACAGACATGTGGTTAGAATGTCTGAGGAAAGAATCTCTGAATTGAGAGATCACACATCTGATACTACAGATATGTGGTTAGAATGTCTCAAGAAAGAATCTCTGAATTGAGAGATCACAGCTCTGATACTACA
>CAXHJY010000645.1:65000-70000 GCA_964016885.1 Eledone cirrhosa | reverse complement strand
TTTAGTTGGTGTAACCTGTAAGTGAAATCTAGTGTCGCTGTACACTGTTGAGGATGGCTCTGAGCCTTAATCAGTACTAGCATGTGTAGTGTGTATATTGATATTATACGCAAGTGTGTATATTGATATTATACACAAGTATATATACATGTAGATATGATCAAATAAAATCGTAATTGACAATATACACAGAAATTGAACGAAGACTGTGTTACACTGTCTTATGTAATGAGTAACGTAATCCATGATACATTAAAAAAAGACGATATTATATATAAACTGCATTAGGAGAAAATTAGTGACGGAAATATTTGAATGTTTATTGAAGAGATCGCTAACCGGAAGTGTTGACATTTGAAAATGTTAAAGAAGTGAATCTTTAAATAAACAAAATATATTTAATCAACAGCTACGAAATTTAGTAGATAAATTATGCAATATTCATTCATTATTTATTCAAAGTAATCCAACTTATTTTACTAAGGGGATAAGAAATTATATACCGTACGCAGTCCCGCGCTTCTTATTTATTATAGTTTAGATACACTGAGGATGAGGAAGTCAGAACTGTACGGGAGCCTCTCAAAAGTCAGCTTGAAAGTAATTTATGTACTATGTACTCGATGCCTGGGATAGTAGAGTGTGACTATATTAGAAATAGTCTAGAATTAGATGTCGAAATAGCAGGAGATCAGCCATCTAAGGCGGGTAAAATTCCCGAAATCCATGGACGAGTTCTCTCCAGCGGTCTCTGTCCCTCATTATCGCTGCCATGTCCTGCCTCTCCAACAGACCAGTGTCTGTCCTTAGGGCATCAACATACGTTAACCTTGGTCTTCCTCTTCTAGTGTGTCCATGTAGGGGCTCCCACAGGAGCACTGAGTGCAATGTCAACTCTGGATGTCGGTGAGCATGTCCAGCTAACCTCAGTCTCCTCTGTGTCACTTTTGAGCTGACTTTTGGGATGCTCCCATACAGCTCTGAGTTCTTCATCCTCAGGGTATACTGATTAATGTTCAGAGCCATCCTCAGCATTCTCGTGTAGCACCCATCCACCATCTGAGTAGAGAATGTTGAGAAGCCAGAGGGGATCACTAATGTAGGCGGGAAGCCGCTAGAATTGGTTGAGGGCTTCCTGTATTTGGGAGCAAAGATTGGGAATACGGAAGATGATGTGGTTGAGAGGAAGAGCAAAGCCTGGGCGGCGTGCCACAGCTTGAGATCGGTGTGGAAGTCGGACCTTCGTAAAGACCTGAAAATCCGCCTCTTCATTGCTGTAGTGGTGTCTGTGCTGCTGTATGGGCCTGAGACTTGGACACTGACCAAGAAACTCAGCCATTGACTCCCAAATCGTTCTACTACACACACGTATATATATATATATATATATATATATATATAAATATATATATATATATATATAGCAAACCTTACCACTACCCCCAACACAAACATCATCACTTCCACACAACAGCCAGCATTGAACCACCAACGGCTACCACCACACACCATCACAACCACTGCCACCAACACCACCACACACCACCATCACGACAAACACACAACCCAACCCCTCCACCACCACCGCCACTACAACCACCACACATCACCACCACCACCACTACAACCACCACACATCACCACCACCACCACCACACCCTACCAAAACAACCAACGGCTACCACCACCAACACCACTACTAACACAAACACCAGCACACTTCCCCACCACTCTTCCCCTCCACCACCACCACCATCACCCTTCCCCACCACTACCCTTCCCCACCCACTACCACCACCCTTCCCCCTCCAACACCGCCACCCTTCCCCCATCCTCACCAACACCACCACTCTTAACCTCCACCACCACACATCCCCCCCACAACTACCACCACACTTCCCCACCACCACCGCCACACTCCCCCACCACCACCACCACCACCCACCAGTAGACACGTTCATCCATTACCCTCCCCTGTCCACCATGTTATAACAAACGTCAATACATGTCTTCCTCTACTGTGTTATTTACATTTTAGCTGACTTGTTTTTACTTTCACTTTTGTGTGAAAGGTGTGAGTGGCGGCGGGGTGTTTTAAGAGGTGTGTGTGTGGTGTCTGTGTGTCTGTGGGTGTGTGTCTGTGTGTGTGTCTGTGTCTGTGTGTGTGTGTGTGTGTGTGTGTGTGTGTGTGTGTGTGGATGTGTGTGCATCTCTGCATATATATATATATATATATATTTATATGTGTGTGTGGATGTGTGTGTGGATGTGTGTGATGTATGTTTGTGTCTCTGCATATATGTGTGTGTGTGTGTGTGTCTCTGCATTTTTTATCTGTTTGGCCCGAATCTTCCTTTATCGATTTTAAATCGTATGGTTGATTGTAGACTTGTTCTATATGTGACGGTATTTTAACGATAGTTATAGCTCTGATTCATCTGAATTATTGAGCCCTCTGCCGCTCATATCGGATTTCGTTTTTCGTTAACTCGTGCGCCGATTTTTCGATACTCGATCTTTCTAATATATATATATATATATATATATTTATATGTGTGTGTGGATGTGTGTGATGTATGTTTGTGTCTCTGCATATATGTGTGTGTGTGTGTGTGTCTCTCTGCATATATATATATGTGTGTGTGTGTGTGTGTGCATCTCTGCATATATATATATATATATATATATATATATTTATATGTGTGTGTGGATGTGTGTGATGTATGTTTGTGTCTCTGCATATATATGTGTGTGTGTGTGTGTCTCTGCATATATATATATGTGTGTGTGTGTGTGTGTGTGTGGATGTGTGTGCATCTCTGCATATATATATATATATATATATATATATTTATATGTGTGTGTGGATGTGTGTGTGGATGTGTGTGATGTATGTTTGTGTCTCTGCATATATATGTGTGTGTGTGTGTGTGTGTGTGTGTGTGTGTGTGTGTGTGTGTGTGTGTGTGTGTGTGTGTGTGTGTGCATCTCTGCATATATATATATATATTTATATGTGTGTGTGGATGTGTGTGATGTATGTTTGTGTCTCTGCATATATATGTGTGTGTGTGTCTCTGCATATATATATATGTGTGTGTGTGTGTGTGTGTGTGTGGATGTGTGTGCATCTCTGCATATATATATATATATATATATATATATTTATATGTGTGTGTGGATGTGTGTGTGGATGTGTGTGATGTATGTTTGTGTCTCTGCATATATATGTGTGTGTGTGTCTCTGCATATATATATGTGTGTGTGTGTGTGTGTGTGTGTGTGTGTGTGTGTGTGTGTGTGTGTGTGTGTGTGTGTGTGTGTGTGTGCATCTCTGCATATATATATATATATTTATATGTGTGTGTGGATGTGTGTGATGTATGTTTGTGTCTCTGCATATATATGTGTGTGTGTGTCTCTGCATATATATATATGTGTGTGTGTGTGTGTGTGTGTGGATGTGTGTGCATCTCTGCATATATATATATATATATATATATTTATATGTGTGTGTGGATGTGTGTGATGTATGTTTGTGTCTCTGCATATATATGTGTGTGTGTGTGTGTCTCTGCATATATATATATGTGTGTGTGTGTGTGTGTGTGTGTGTGGATGTGTGTGCATCTCTGCATATATATATATATATATATATATTTATATGTGTGTGTGGATGTGTGTGTGGATGTGTGTGATGTATGTTTGTGTCTCTGCATATATGTGTGTGTGTGTGTGTGTCTCTGCATATATATATGTGTGTGTGTGTGTGTGTGTGTGTGTGTGTGTCTCTCTGCATATATATATATGTGTGTGTGTGTGTGTGTGCATCTCTGCATATATATATATATATATATATATATATATTTATATGTGTGTGTGGATGTGTGTGTGGATGTGTGTGATGTATGTTTGTGTCTCTGCATATATATGTGTGTGTGTGTGTGTCTCTGCATATATATATATGTGTGTGTGTGTGTGTGGATGTGTGTGCATCTCTGCATATATATATATATATATATATATATATATTTATATGTGTGTGTGGATGTGTGTGTGGATGTGTGTGATGTATGTTTGTGTCTCTGCATATATATGTGTGTGTGTGTGTGTCTCTGCATATATATATATGTGTGTGTGTGTGTGTGTGTGTGTGTGTGTGTGTGTGTGTGTGTGTGTGTGTGTGGATGTGTGTGCATCTCTGCATATATATATATATATATATATATTTATATGTGTGTGTGGATGTGTGTGATGTATGTTTGTGTCTCTGCATATATATGTGTGTGTGTGTCTCTGCATATATATATGTGTGTGTGTGTGTGTGTGTGTGTGTGTGTGTGTGTGTGTGTGTGTGTGTGTGTGTGTGTGTGTGTGTGTGTGTGTGTGTGCATCTCTGCAAATATATATATATATATTTATATGTGTGTGTGGATGTGTGTGATGTATGTTTGTGTCTCTGCATATATATGTGTGTGTGTGTGTGTCTCTGCATATATATATATGTGTGTGTGTGTGTGTGTGTGTGTGTGTGTGTGTGTGTGTGTGTGTGTGTGTGTGTGTGTGTGTGTGTGTGTGTGTGTGCATCTCTGCATATATATATATATATTTATATGTGTGTGTGGATGTGTGTGATGTATGTTTGTGTCTCTGCATATATATGTGTGTATGTGTCTCTGCATATATATATGTGTGTGTGTGTGTGTGTGTGTGTGTGTGTGTGTGTGTGTGCATCTCTGCATATATATATATATATATATATATTTATATGTGTGTGTGGATGTGTGTGATGTATGTTTGTGTCTCTGCATATATATGTGTGTGTGTGTGTGTCTCTGCATATATATATATGTGTGTGTGTGTGGATGTGTGTGCATCTCTGCATATATATATATATATATATATATATATATATTTATATGTGTGTGTGGATGTGTGTGTGGATGTGTGTGTGGATGTGTGTGATGTATGTTTGTGTCTCTGCATATATATGTGTGTGT
>CAXHJY010000645.1:60000-62500 GCA_964016885.1 Eledone cirrhosa | reverse complement strand
CCCCAAGTCACCCCAGCACCTTCCTCCGCTAAAACTAGTACAATGGGTCCATCCATTTCTTTCCCTCCCACCTCCCAGCACCCACCATAAAAAATAGGGGCCAGGGTGTGTGTGAGGTGGTATGAGGAGGTTTCGGTTGTAAATTCTATCAGGTCGAGTCTAGCTAAAGGAGAGACGGTTCCCTCGCTGGTCCCTATACACAGACATATACATGTACATACATATACAGACATATATATAAGCACACACACACACACAGATATATATATCATGTATATATACATCCTATATATATATATATACACATATATGTACATCCTATATATATATATACACACACATATATGTATATATATATATATATACATATGCATCCTATATATACACATTATATATATATATATATATATATATGCATCCTATATATATATATACACATTATGTATGTATATATATATATATATATATGCATCCTATATATATATATATATACACATTATATATATATATATATATGCATCCTATATATATATATATACACATTATATATATATATATATGCATCCTATATATATATATATACACATTATATATATATATATATATGCATCCTATATATATATATACACATTATATATATATATACACACATATATAGACACATTATATATATATATATAAAGAGAGAGAGAGAGAGAGAGATCATATATATATATATATATATATATATATATATATATATATATAACTGTTATATATTGTATTTTGTCTGATGAAGGCATACCATAATTTAATGTGGTATCCCTGAAATATGTATAATGAAATAAATATGGTTTTATAAATATAGTTTCCATTTATTTAATATCGTATATATATATATATATATATATATATATATATATATATATATATATATATATATATATGCGTGCGTGTGTAAAAGCTAAACAGAAATAACAACACAATCGGTACAGCATACGGAAGGTATATATTAGGTTAACGCTTGAGATAGCAGGAAGAGGGTCTTAACGTTTCGGACGCTAGTCCTTCATCAGAAGAAATAATGAGAAATAAGATAGATTTAGGGGACGGGCGGGATGGAGTTGGAAAAAATATTGTATCAGCTGGAACACTCATCGTCGCAACCGACGGAGTGCCAGAAGGAAATGTTAATACTAAATACAAACCAACAAAAGCATATATACAAAATCAGTAATATTTTTTTTTAATCTCCCCACAACCCTGTCCACCATTCAAGATATATGGTTAGTAAACGAAAGGTACAAATGAAGAAAAAAAAATCAAACTTTTTTTACTTACCCCAGAATTCTGGAAACATGGACGACTCCGTGAAGGCAAAGACTTTGGGTGTTGAACTGACAATCTTGTGAAAGGGTGAAAATTCTATCCGGGTAGCGTGTTATGTCTCTGAGTATGAAAACTCTTTATTTCAAATAGTTTATCATTTCAAATTGTTTATCAAACATATGTTTAAAAGTAATCTTTTTTCTAAATTGTATAATCCTTTTTTTTTTTTTGTTTTATCAAATATGGAAATGTGCTCCCTCTCGAGTTAGAAGAGAATTATTGACCTTCAGGAGAAGCAGTGACCCCTGATTGTATTCAGCAACCAAAACAAATATGAAGTACACCAAATCCAATGTTCCTAGGGGCGGCCCTGGTTGTTATTTGCGAGTGTAAATTCGGCCAGATTAGATTAGGAGCCTATTAAAAAAGAAAAGAAAAGAAAAAAAATTAATTTTTAATAAGAAAACATTACAGCAATACAACGGGAGGATCATAGAAACATTACTGATGGTGTCACAGTTGTGTGACAAAAGAATTCTGAGAAACTATATATATATATATATTTATATATTTTAACTGATAAACATTGTATGTTCACTGAATTAATTATAGATATATAAAAATATACTGAAGTGAAATCCAAACTAAATAGTGAGTATGTTTTATTATACCTCTCTGGTAATATGACAACTCCCGACTAAGATTTTAAGGAACACATTGAGTGTTTGTTAGCATTCCATAGATCTTTCATTCATTTATTGGTTTCAGTTATTAGACTGTGGCCATGCTGGGGCACCACCAGGAAAAGATTTAGTTGGTCATATAAACCCAATACTAATTTATTTATTGGTTTCAGTTATTAGATTGTGGCCATGCTGGGGCACCACCAGGAAAAGATTTAGTTGGTCATATAAACCCAATACTAATTTATTTATTGGTTTCAGTTATTAGATTGTGGCCATGCTGGGGCACCACCAGGAAAAGATTTAGTTGGTCATATAAACCCAATACTAATTTATTTATTGGTTTCAGTTATTAGATTGTGGCCATGCTGGGGCATCGCCAGCTAAAGATTTAGTCAATCATATTAACCCAGTACCCATTTATTGGTTTCAGTTATTAGATTGTGGCCATGCTGGGGCACCACCAGGAAAAGATTTAGTTGGTCATATAAACCCAATACTAATTTATT
>CAXHJY010000645.1:27500-50000 GCA_964016885.1 Eledone cirrhosa | reverse complement strand
CCTCACGATTTTCAAATAATTTTGGGGACATAACTTAACAAAGGTTCTTGCATATAATTAGGACGGAATATGTTTAGATAAATATAAACATTTTAACGATTTTGGGACATAACTTAAAGGTTCTTACATATAATTACGACGGAAATTTTTTTAGATAAATATACACATTTTAACGATTTTGGGACATAACTTAACAAAGGTTCTTACATATAATTACGACGGAATATGTTTAGATAAATATAAACATTTTAACGATTTGGGGACATAACTTGACAAAAGACTCGGGACCCAGCCACCGTTTTCAAATAATTTTGGGACATAACTTAACAAAGATTCTGATATAGAAATGCGACGGGAGATTTTTAAAATAGATATATATGTACAGCTTAAAAACAAAAGATTTGTTTTCATTGAACCAGAAGCGGTTTCAAGCGGTTTTGGGATCAATGAACTTCAAAGGATTTAATCAATAACTCGATCCAGATACGATTTTTTTTATTTTTTACAATTTGGTACTGATTTTATCGGAGATATTTTTATCTAACCGCTAAATTACATACACACACACACACACACACACACACACACAGATACAATCACACACATACACACACAGATATATATATAACAAAGAAAGTGTGGTAAGGAACCAGGTGGACCATAACGCACCAGAGTACTCAATACTTAGGGTAGTAGAGTGGGTAATAGGAAAAGAGTCAGGACCCCGACGGTTGAGCTCCGGCCGTTTCGACAGCTAGGTCCGGATCAGTTCGAATCTAGCCGTCAAAACGGCCGGAGCTCAGCCGTCGAAGACCTAACTCTTTTCTTATATATATATATATATATATATATATATATAATTGTTTCTATTTTAGGCACAAGGCCAGCAATTACCCAGTACATTACTGGTACTTTATTTTATCGACACCGTAAGGATGAAAGGCAAAGTTAACCTCGGCAGGATTTGAACTCAGATATATATAATGTCTGCAATTCGATTTCGAGTTATGCCATCGCTTGATACTTAAACATGAGCATCACGGACGTGGCTTTTTAGTCCAGCTAGGGACTTGCCTATGGCCAGCAATACCATGCATTGCGAAAAAACTCACATCAAATGATGCCTGTGCTTGAGTTTATTTTTAAGTGAAGAAAGTCTTTGCCAATCCTACTCTCTGAACATCGGATGCATTTGTCCCAAAACAACTGGTGTACATCATTGGATACAAACGAAGTCACAAATTTTATATAGAGAGTGATCTTCTCCTAGAGAGATGTTTAATGAAGACTAGGGGTCTCTCACTCCACAAGAAAAAAAGCTCTATTGGATGACAGTGGACCGACAAGATCCCAGTATATATATATATATGGTGGCTGCCAACTCGTTTTCGAGTACGGCCACTAATTTATATTCATGTAGGAGAACCCCCCTATATATATATATATATATATATATATTAATACAATAACAGAGATAGTTTAAAGCTAATCTCTGACTGGTAACCATCTCACTCAACAAACATTAGGTTATATTTTAATATAAACCCAATTTAAGTGTTTGGGGTGCTAACAATATGTATTATGTGGAAAAGCCAGTTGTATTATTTTATGAGATATAATTAAAGTTAAAATATATCTCTCTTTCCAAACAATTGTTTCATTATAAGTTTTCTACAAATTCGGAGAATATTTCCAGTTTATGTAGAAGCCTAATATACATTCATGTAAGAATATATTTAGGTGGGCGTTTATAAATCATCAGTGGAAGCCTATTAAACCTTGATATGAGAAAAACATTTCTTACCACGGTTAAAAATCATGTCCGTTAAGTTGCTCCTTCCCGCATCGAATGACCGGCAAATTTGAAATTCCAGCAGCTTTTGACTGAGGAAGTGTTATAGCGTCACTAAGCGGGAAGGGGAGACAACTACGATCCACGAAAGGAGGAAAAAAAATAATATACACGCGGGTTAATCAGTTTATTCGAAAACATTATCAATCCAACGTGTTAAGAACTCAATTGAAATTTAAAAAATAAATATATGCGTGTATAAATTACACACGCATATAGATATTTTCTTAGGCTAAATATATATATATACAGTATATATTGACAGTGCACCGAGAAGATCCCAGTATGAGAAAAACCACAGACCCTCCATCTCAACTCTATTTTTGAAAAGCAGAAGAACTACGAAACCGGTAAAGGAACCAAATAAATATATATCTTTTTTTTTAAATAAGACTCCAGTTGCATTTTCGATTTCATCTTTTTTTCTTTATACTTTCACTTGTGTAGGACACCTCGGTTATTTTTCATTTTGTAAAAAAACCTCACTTTCATATATATATATAATATATATATATATACACCCCACTCTCAAGCGTTAAACTAATACCACACTGTTCGTACAGTGTGGTATTAGGTTAACGCTTGAGAGTGGGGTATATATATATATATATATATATACATACATGAATATATAATGAAATGAGGGAACGAATGGGTAAATAAATAAATAAATAAATAAAATAAATAAATACATAAATAAATAAATATATATATATAAATAAATAAAGAAAGAAAGAACAGAGATGAGAGATTAAAAGGGAATGACAGAATGATTGAGTCCGTCATTTTAACGAACAAACGGAACGACAGAATTATAGAATAAAAGAATGGCTGAATGGAGGCAAGAGGCGAAAAGTCATGGTAGGAGGGTGATGGTGGGGAGGGCGAGAATAACAACAACAACAGCAGCAGTAGAAGGAAGGTGGGGAAGGCAATAACAACAACAATAGCAGTAGTAGGAAGGTGGGGAAGGCGAGAATAACAACAACAACAACAACAACAGTAGGGATAGCAATGAAATATACAAACAAATAAATATAAACATGTAGCTAACATAATTATAACCGAAATAGGACAGCAGCAGCAGCACCACTACCACTACCACCACTACTACCACAACTACTATTACTACAACATCTACTACTACCTCCACCACCACCACTACTACTACTACCACGACCACCACTACCACTACTATTACTGCTACTACTACTACCACTACCACCACTACTACTACTACCACCACTACTACCACAACTACTATTACTACAACATCTACTACTACCTCCACCACCACCACTACTACTACTACTACCACGACCACTACTACTACTACTACAACCATTACTACTACTATTACTACTACTACAAAATCTACTACCACTACCACCACCACCACTACTACCACCACCACCACTACTACCTCGACCGCAACCAGCACAAAGACCACCACCACGACTACTACCAACACAAACACCACCGCCACTACCACAACTACCTCCACCACCAACACCACTACCACAACTACCTCCACCACCAACACCACTACCACAACTACCTCCACCACCATGACGTCTTCCATCACCTTCACTTCTGACATCGCCACCGCCATCAACACCATTACTTTCACTTCCACCAACCACCACCTCCGCCACCACCACCAACAACACTACATCCAACACTAACACCACCACCACTAATACCACAAGCACCACCACCAACACTACATCCAACACGACCACCTCCACCACACCCAATACCACCATCACCACCACCAACACGACCACCTCCACCACCACCAACACGACCACCTCCACCAACACTACATCCAACACGACCACCTCCACCAATACCACCACCACTACATCCAACACAACCACCTCCACCACTACCAACCACCACCACTACATCCAACACGACCACCTCCACCACCCCCAATACCACCACCATCACCACCACCAACACGACCACCTCCATCACCACCACCAACACCTCCACCACCACCACCACTACATCCAACACGACCACCTCCACCACCACCACTACATCCAACACGACCACCTCCACCAATACCACCACCAACACGACCACCTCCACCACCACCACCACCACCACTACATCCAACACGACCACCTCCACCACAATCTCCACCACTAATACCACAACCACCTCCACCACCACCAATACTACCACCAACACTACATCCAACACGACCACCTCCACCACCACGACGTCTTTCAACACCTTCACTTCTTACACCACTATCACCACCTCCACCACCATGACTACCGCCACCACCACCACGCATCCACGACCGCCACCACAACTACCACCACCACATCACATCTCTCCCCCTCTCTGTTCCACCAACACTCACACACACACACACACTGACCATTCCATACCTCCACGTCCCACAACCCCAGCCTCCACTCCACCTCCACTCCACTGGCTCACTCAACACATCAACACTCGACACATCGCTGCACACACGGCCACACGCCACTGCACACAAACTAACCATCCATGCATCATCATCATCATCACTTCCGTACACCCTACACATACACAGAGAGAAACATATGTGTATGTGTACGTGTGGGTGTGTCTGTATATATATATATATACATATATACATATGTAATATATATATATACATATATATTACATATGTGTATGTATATATATATATATATTACATACGTATGTGTATATATATATACATTGCATGTGTGTATATATATATATATATATATATATATTGCATATGTGTGTATATATATATATGTATGTGTAGAAGTTATATATATGTATTTCCTGTATAAATATATATTACATATATAAATATATATTACATATGTATGTGTATATATATATTACATATCTGTATATATATATATGTATAAATGAAGTAATTCCGTCGGAAAAGTCCAGGAAAAAAGAGTGCTCTATCTAGGTAACAGAGCTTAATAGTTATGTAATAAACAACACGAGGCAATTATTCCATTTACCAGTGGTTTCTTAAAAGCAAAAAATTTTGCTTTCAATCATCAGAATGAAAAAATCCTGGTCTCCAGGATTTTTTCATTCTGATGATTGAAAGCAACATTTTTTGCTTTTAAGAAACCTCTGGTAAATGGAATAATTGCCTCATGTTGTTTATTACATAACTATATATATATATATATATATATATATATATATATATATAGGAACAAGTAAGACCCCGACGGCTGAGCTCAAGCCGTCGGGGTCTTACTTGTTCCTATTACGCACTCTACCACCCTAAGTATTGAGTACTTTGGTGCGTTATGGTACACCTGGTTCCTTATCACATTTCCTTCGTTATATATATATTACATATATATATATATATATATATATATATATATATATTACATATATATATATATTACATATGTATATATTACATATATATATATATTACATATGTATATATATAATACATATATATATATATATATATAATGATATAGCTATTCTTTCCACCGTCATGTAATTCTCTGCGTCAAAGCATGGTGTCCCACCCTCTACCGATACTGCCCTAACACGAAGAAAAACATTAGAGACGCCACAGTACAGTACAGGACGATACAAAGTGGGTTTTGGTCGTGTAAATAGGTTATAACAAAACCGGGCTAGAAGTCAAAAAAAATTCCAACAACAAAAATTCCCCCAAAAGAGGGGAAACCTCCGAGGGTCACTCGTGGCGAAAACCACACAAAAATGACCACGGCCATCCTGACCACCAGGGCAAGCGGCCTCTCTCAGTTTTCCCACTGCTCAGTCTACAGGCGCATACTCAGAGCGGGCCCGTTCACTCGGGCCAGACTCGTTACTTTTACCCACCTTTCAACAAACTTCCCTCTCCACCCTGATTTTCCTCTTCAAGTGAAACTTGAAAAAGCTAATCAGGGATTAGCCGAAGAGGAAAGTGTCCGTCTTTAACCCTTTCAACCTTGTCCACCACACAATCTCTTTCGCCATGGCCACCACACAATCTCTTCGGCCATGTCCACCACACAATCTCTTTCGCCATGGCCACCACACAATCTCTTTCGCCATGGCCACCACACAATCTCTTTCTCCATGGCCACCACACAATCTCTTTCGCCATGGCCACCACACAATCTCTTTCGCCATGGCCACCAGGCAGATGAAAACTGCGTCGGCGCCCTTTCCCTCCACTAGCCATCTATAGAACGCTGAGGTGGATGTTCCACCCATACTAGTGCCCAGCTGGTAGAGGGCGGTGAGCGCTTGGAGACATTCCTGCTTCCAATCGCTATCCTTCGGTCTTTTCCTGATTCAGGACTGCAGCTCTGTCAATGAGACGAGCTGGCGAAAATGGCGTCTGGCAAATGGCGACCACACCTGTTCACCGTCAAGAAGGTACCAGAGATGTCGCAGCCTCAGCCACGGCATGCCTGGTCCTCGACGCAACATTGTTGTATTTGTTCACGTTGTTTGTGGTGGTGTTTGTTGTATGAATTTCACTAACCCTCCTCTAAACTTTTACACCGTTGTCCCACGACAGCAGACACATTTCTGGGGGGCGGGGTCAGCCATGTTTTTTTTTTTTTTTTATTTTCAAAAGTAAAATGTTCAAATAAGGTTAAAATATTTGGGCCAAAAGGCCCAAATATTATACTTTCCCCTTCACAGGGCAAAGTCCTAGGGTTTATATTCCTTACACAACAAGAAACATTTAACAACAAATAATTATACCAGGTAAATAAAGCGACTTACTGGGAGCGAGCGAAAGACGTCCGATTTCACCAATAATAATAATTGTTTCTACTTTTGGCACAAGGCCAGCAATTACCCCAGTGCATTATGGTACTTTATTTTATCGACCCGGTAATGATGGAAGGCAAAGTTAATCTAGGCCGGATTTGAACTCAGAATGGCAAGGGCCGTAATTGTATGCGTCAAAGCATGGTGTCCGACCCTCTACCGATACTGCCCTAACACGAAGAAAAACATTAGAGAAGCCACAGAACGGTACAGGACGATACAAAGTGGGTTTTGGTCGTGTAAATAGGTTATAACAAAACCGGGCTAGATATAAAAAAAAAATCAAACAAAAATTCCCCCAAAACAGGGCAAACCTCAGGGGTCACTCGTGGCGAAAATCACACAAAAATGACCACGGCCATCCTGATCACCAGAGCAAGCGCCCTCTCTCAGTCTACAGGCGCATACTCAGAGCGGGCCCGTTCACTCGGACCAGACTCGTTACGTTTACCCACCTTTCAACAAACTTACCTCTCCACCCTGATTTTCCTCTTCAAGTGAAACTTGAAAAAGCTAATCAGGGATTAGCCGAAGGGGAAAGTGTCCGTCTTTAACCCTTTCAACCTTGTCCACCACACAATCTCTTCGGCCATGTCCACCACACAATCTCTTTCGCCATGTCCACCACACAATCTCTTTCTCCATGGCCACCACACAATCTCTTTCTCCATGGCCACCACACAATCTCTTTCGCCATGGCCACCACACAATCTCTTTCGCCATGGCCACCACACAATCTCTTTCTCCATGGCCACTACACAATCTCTTTCTCCATGGCCACCACACAATCTCTTTCGCCATGGCCACCACACAATCTCTTTCTCCATGGCCACCACACAATCTCTTCGGCCATGGCCACCACACAATCTCTTTCGCCATGGCCACCACACAATCTCTTTTGCCATGGCCATCAGGCAGATGAAAACTGCATCGGCGCTCTTTCCCTCCACTAGCCATCTATAGAACGCCGAGGTGGATGTTCCACCGATACTAGTGCCCAGCTGGTATAGGGCGGTGAGCGCTTGGAAACATTCCAGCTTCCAAGCGCTATCCTTCGATCTTTTCCTGATCCAGGACTGCAGCTCCGTCAAGGAGACGAGCTGGCGAAAAACGCGTCCGGCAAACGGCGACCACACCTGGTCACCGTCAAGAAGGTACCAGAGATGTCGCAGCCTCAGCCACGGCATGCCTGGTCCTCGACGCAACATTGTTGTATTTGTTCACGTTGTTTGTGGTGGTGTTTGTTGTATGAATTTCACTAACCCTCCTCTAAACTTTTACACCGTTGTCCCACGACAGCAGACACATTTCTGGGCGGCGTGGCTCAGCCATGTTTTTTTTTTTTTTAAATTTTCAAAAGTAAAATGTTCAAATAAGGTTAAAATATTTGGGCCAAAAGGCCCAAATATTATACTTTCCCCTTCACAGGGCAAAGTCCTAGGGTTTATATTCCTTACACAACAAAAATTTAACAACAAATAATTATACCAGGTAAATAAAGCGACTTACTGGGAGCGAGCGAAAGACGTCCGATTTCACCAATAATAATAATTGTTGTCTACTATTGGCACAAGGCCAGCAATTACCCCAGTGCATTATGGTACTTTATTTTATCGACCCGGTAATGATGAAAGGCAAAGTTAATCTAGGCCGGATTTGAACTCAGAATGGCAAGGGCCGTAATTGTATGCGTCAAAGCATGGTGTCCCACCCTCTACCGATACTGCCCTAACACGAAGAAAAACATTAGAGACGCCACAGTACAGGACGATACAAAGTGGGTTTTGGTATGTAAATAGGTTATAACAAAACCGGGATAGAAGTCAAAAAAATTCAAACAAAAATTCCCCCAAAAGAGGGGAAACCTCCGAGTGTCACTCGTGGCGAAAACCACACAAAAATGACCACGGACATCCTGACCACCAGGGCAAGCGCCCTCTCTCAGTTTTCCCACTCCTCAGTCTATAGGCGCATACTCAGAGCGGGCCCGTTCACTCGGACCAGACTCGTTACTTTTACCCACCTTTCAACAAACTTACCTCGCCACCCTGATTTTCCTCTTCAAGTGAAACTTGAAAAAGTTAATCAGGGATTAGCCGAAGAGGAAAGTGCCCGTCTTTAACCCTTTCAACCTTGTCCACCACACAATCTCTTTCGCCATGGCCACCGCACAATCTCTTCGGCCATGTCCACCACACAATCTCTTTCGCCATGGCCATCAGGCTGATGAAAACTGCATCGGCGCCCTTTCCCTCCACTAGCCATCTATAGAACGCCGAGGTGGATGTTCCACCGATACTAGTGCCCAGCTGGCAGAGGGCGGTGAGCGCTTGGAGACATTTCAGCTTCCAAGCGCTATCCTTCGGTCTTTTCCTGATCCAGGACTGCAGCTCCGCCAAGGAGACGAGCTGGCGAAAAACGCGTCTGGCAAACGGCGACCACACCTGTTCACCGTCAAGAAGGTACCAGAGATGTCGCAGCCTCAGCCACGGCATGCCTGGTCCTCGACGCAACATTGTTGTATTTGTTCACGTTGTTTGTGGTGGTGTTTGTTGTATGAATTTCATTAACCCACCTCTAAACTTTTACACCGTTGTCCCACGACAGCAGACACATTTCTGGGCGGCGTGGCTCAGCCATGTTTTTTTTTTTTTTAAATTTTCAAAAGTAAAATGTTCAAATAAGGTTAAAATATTTAGGCCAAAAGGCCCAAATATTATACTTTCCCCTTCACAGGGCAAAGTCCTAGGGTTTATATTCTTTACACAACAAAAAAAAATTAACAACAAATAATTATACCAGGTAAATAAAGCGACTTACTGGGAGCGAGCGAAAGACGTCCGATTTCACCAATAATAATAATTGTTGTCTACTTTTGGCACAAGGCCAGCAATTACCCCAGTGCATTATGGTACTTTATTTTATCGACCCGGTAATGATGGAAGGCAAAGTTAATCTAGGCCGGATTTGAACTCAGAATGGCAAGGGCCGTAATTGTATGCGTCAAAGCATGGTGTCCCACCCTCTACCGATACTGCCCTAACACGAAGAAAAGCATTAGAGACGCCACAGTACAGTACAGGACGATACAAAGTGGGTTTTGGTCGTGTAAATAGGTTATAACAAAACCGGGCTAGAAGTCAAAAAAATTCAAACAAAATTCCCCCAAAAGAGGGGAAACCTCTGAGGGTCACTCGTGGCGAAAACCACACAAAAATGACCACGGCCATCCTGACCACCAGGGCAAGCGCCCTCTCTCAGTTTTCCCACTCCTCAGTCTACAGGCGCATACTCAGAGCGGGCCCGTTCACTCGGACCAGACTCGTTACTTTTACCCACCTTTCAACAAACTTACCTCTCCACCCTGATTTTCCTCTTCAAGTGAAACTTGAAAAAGTTAATCACGGATTAGCCGAAGAGGAAAGTGTCCGTCTTTAACCCTTTCAACCTTGTCCACCACACAATCTCTTTCGCCATGGCCACCACACAATCTCTTCGGCCATGTCCACCACACAATCTCTTTTGCCATGGCCACCACACAATCTCTTTCGCCATGGCCACCACACAATCTCTTTTGCCATGGCCACCAGGCAGATGAAAACTGCGTCGGCGCCCTTTCCCTCCACTAGCCATCTATAGAACGCCGAGTTGGATGTTCCACCGATACTAGTGCCCAGCTGGTAGAGGGCGGTGAGCGCTTGGAGACATTCCTGCTTCCAATCGCTATCCTTCGGTCTTTTCCTGATTCAGGACTGCAGCTCTGTCAATGAGACGAGCTGGCGAAAATGGCGTCTGGCAAATGGCGACCACACCTGTTCACCGTCAAGAAGGTACCAGAGATGTCGCAGCCTCAGCCACGGCATGCCTGGTCCTCGACGCAACATTGTTGTATTTGTTCACGTTGTTTGTGGTGGTGTTTGTTGTATGAATTTCACTAACCCTCCTCTAAACTTTTACACCGTTGTCCCACGACAGCAGACACATTTCTGGGCGGCGTGGCTCAGCCATGTTTTTTTTTTTTTTAAATTTTCAAAAGTAAAATGTTCAAATAAGGTTAAAATATTTAGGCCAAAAGGCCCAAATATTATACTTTCCCCTTCACAGGGCAAAGTCCTAGGGTTTATATTCCTTACACAACAAAAAAAAATTAACAACAAATAATTATACCAGGTAAATAAAGCGACTTACTGGGAGCGAGCGAAAGACGTCCGATTTCACCAATAATAATAATTGTTGTCTACTTTTGGCACAAGGCCAGCAATTACCCCAGTGCATTATGGTACTTTATTTTATCGACCCGGTAATGATGAAAGGCAAAGTTAATCTAGGCCGGATTTGAACTCAGAATGGCAAGGGCCGTAATTGTATGCGTCAAAGCATGGTGTCCCACCCTCTACCGATACTGCCCTAACACGAAGAAAAACATTAGAGACACCACAGTACAGTACAGGACGATACAAAGTGGGTTTTGGTCGTGTAAATAGGTTATAACAAAACCGGGCTAGATATAAAAAAAAATCAAACAAAATTTCCCCAAAAGAGGGGAAACCTCTGAGGGTCACTCGTGGAGAAAACCACACAAAAATGACCACGGCCATCCTGACCACCAGGGCAAGCGCCCTCTCTCAGTTTTCCCACTCCTCAGTCTACAGGCGCATACTCAGAGCGGGCCCGTTCAATCGGACCAGACTCGTTACTTTTACCCACCTTTCAACAAACTTACCTCTCCACCCTGATTTTCCTCTTCAAGTGAAACTTGAAAAAGTTAATCAGGGATTAGCCGAAGAGGAAAGTGTCCGCTTTAACCCTTTCAACCTTGTCCACCACACAATCTCATTCGCCATGGCCACCACACAATCTCTTTCGCATGGCCACCACACAATCTATTTCGCCATGGCCACCACACAATCTCTTTCGCCATGGCCACCACACAGTCTCTTTCGCCATGGCCACCACACAATCTCTTCGGCCATGGCCACCACACAATCTCTTTCAACCTTGTCCACCACACAATCTCTTTCGCCATGGCCACCAGGTAGATGAAAACTGCGTCGGCGCCCTTTCCCTCCACTAGCCATCTATAGAACGCCGAGTTGGATGTTCTACCGATAGTGCCCAGCTGGTAGAGGGCGGTGAGCGCTTGGAGACATTCCAGCTTCCAAGCGCTATCCTTCGGTCTTTTCCTGATCCAGGACTGCAGCTGCGTCAAGGAGACGAGCTGGCGAAAAACGCGTCCGGCAAACGGCGACCACACCTGTTCACCGTCAAGAAGGTACCAGAGATGTCGCAGCCTCGGCCACAGCATGCCTGGTCCTCGACGCAACGTTGTTACATTTGTTGTCATTTTTTTTTCTGTTGTCTGTATTTTGGTTGACGCTGTTATTGTTGTAGTTGGTGTGGTAATTTATTTTTTAAATTAGTGTTCTTATTGTTGTTGTCTTAGTTCACGTTGTTTGTGGTGGTGTTTGTTGTATGAATTTCACTAACCCACTTCTAAACTTTTACACCGCTGTCCCACGACAGCAGACACATTTCTGGGCGGCGTGGCTCAGCCATGTTTTTTTTTTTTTTAAATTTTCAAAAGTAAAATGTTCAAATAAGGTTAAAATATTTGGGCCAAAAGGCCCAAATATTATATTTTCCCCTTCACAAGGCAAAGTCCTAGGGTTTATATTCCTTAAACAACAAAAAAAATTTAACAACAAATAATTATACCAGGTAAATAAAGCGACTTACTGGGAGCGAGCGAAAGACGTCCGATTTCACCAATAATAATAATTGTTGTCTACTTTTGGCACAAGGCCAGCAATTACCCCAGTGCATTATGGTACTTTATTTTATCGACCCGGTAATGATGAAAGGCAAAGTTAATCTAGGCCGGATTTGAACTCAGAATGGCAAGGGCCGTAATTGTATGCGTCAAAGCATGGTGCCCACCCTCTACCGATACTGCCCTAACACGAAGAAAAACATTAGAGACGCCACAGTACAGTACAGGACGATACAAAGTGGGTTTTGGTCGTGTAAATAGGTTATAACAAAACCGGGCTAGATATAAAAAAAAATCAAACAAAAATTCCCCCAAAAGAGGGGAAACCTTAGGGGTCACTCGTGGCGAAAATCACACAAAAATGACCACGGCCATCCTGATCACCAGGGCAAGCGCCCTCTCTCAGTCTACAGGCGCATACTCAGAGCGGGCCCGTTCACTCGGACCAGACTCGTTACTTTTACCCACCTTTCAACAAACTTACCTCTCCACCCTGATTTTCCTCTTCAAGTGAAACTTGAAAAAGTTAATCAGGGATTATCCGAAGAGGAAAGTGTCCGTCTTTAACCCTTTCAACCTTGTCCACCACACAATCTCTTTCGCGCGTGGCCACCACACAATCTCTTTCGCCATGGCCACCACACAATCTCTTTCGCCATGGCCACCACACAATCTCTTCGACCATGTCAACCACACAATCTCTTTCGCCATGGCCACCACACAATCTCTTCGGCCATGGCCACCACACAATCTCTTTCGCCATGGCCACCAGGCAGATGAAAACTGCGTCGGCGCCCTTTCCCTCCACTAGCCATCTATAGAACGCCGAGGTGCATGTTCCACCGATACTAGTGCCCAGCTGGTAGAGGGCGGTGAGCGCTTGGAGACATTCCTGCTTCCAATCGCTATACTTCGGTCTTTTCCTGATTCAGGACTGCAGCTCTGTCAATGAGACGAGCTGGCGAAAATGGCGTCTGGCAAATGGCGACCACACCTGTTCACCGTCAAGAAGGTACCAGAGATGTCGCAGCCTCAGCCACGGCATGCCTGGTCCTCGACGCAACATTGTTGTATTTGTTCACGTTGTTTGTGGTGGTGTTTGTTGTATGAATTTCACTAACCCTCCTCTAAACTTTTACACCTTTGTCCCACGACAGCAGACACATTTCTGGGCGGCGTGGCTCAGCCATGTTTTTTTTTTTTTTAAATTTTCAAAAGTAAAATGTTCAAATAAGGTTAAAATATTTGGGCCAAAAGGCCCAAATATTATACTTTCCCCTTCACAGGGCAAAGTCCTAGGGTTTATATTCCTTACACAACAAAGATTTAACAACAAATAATTATACCAGGTAAATAAAGCGACTTACTGGGAGCGAGCGAAAGACGTCCGATTTCACCAATAATAATAATTGTTGTCTACTTTTGGCACAAGGCCAGCAATTACCCCAGTGCATTATGGTACTTTATTTTATCGACACCGTAATGATGGAAGGCAAAGTTAATCTCGGCGGGATTTGCACTCAGAATGACAAGGGCCGTAACTCGATGCGTCAAAGCATGGCGTCCTACCCCCTACCGATTCTGCCAATCCACCGCCCTTGCGAATCCACCATGGTAGTCATCACGATGATGATGGTTAATATAATGATGATGATGATGGTTAATATAATGATGATGATGATGGTTAATATAATGATGATGATGATGATGGTTAATATAATGACGATGATGATGGTTAATATAATGATGATGATGATGGTTAATATAATGATGATGATGCTGATGGTTAATATAATGATGATGATGGTTAATATAATATGATGATGGTTAATATAATGATGATGATGATGATGATGGTTAATATAATGATGATTATGATGATGGTTAATATAATGATGATGATGATGGTTAATATAATGATGATGATGATGGTTAATATAATGATGATGATGATGATGATGATGGTTAATATAATGATGATGATGATGATGGTTAATATAATGACGATGATGATGGTTAATATAATGATGATGATGATGATGATGGTTAATATAATGATGATGATGATGGTTAATATAATGACGATGATGATGGTTAATATAATGATGATGATGATGGTTAATATAATGATGATGATGGTTAATATAATGATGATGATGATGGTTAATATAATGATATTGATGATGATGGTTAATATAATGATGATGATGATGGTTAATATAATGATGATGATGATGATGGTTAATATAATGATGATGATGGTTAATATAATGATGATGATGGTTAATATAATGATGATGATGGTTAATATGATGATGATGGTTAATATGATGATGATGGTTAATATAATGATGATGATGATGGTTAATATAATTATGATGGTGGTTAATATAATGATGATGATGATGGTTAATATAATGATGATGATGATGATGGTTAATATAATGATGATGATGGTTAATATAATATGATGATGGTTAATATAATGATGATGATGATGATGATGATGGTTAATATAATGATGGTTATGATGATGGTTAATATAATGATGATGATGATGGTTAATATAATGGTGATGATGATGGTTAATATAATGATGCTGATGGTTATAATGATGATGATGATGATGATGGTTAATATAATGACGATGATGGTTAATATAATGATGATGGTTAATATAATGATGATGATGGTTAATATAATGATGATGATGATGGTTAATATAATGATATTGATGATGATGGTTAATATAATGATGATGATGGTTAATATAATGATGATGATGATGATGGTTAATATAATGATGATGATGGTTAATATAATGATGATGATGATGGTTAATATGATGATGATGGTTAATATAATGATGATGATGATGGTTAATATAATGATGATGATGATGGTTAATATGATGATGATGGATAATATAATGATGATGATGATGGTGGTTAATATAATGATGATGATGATGATGGTTAATATAATGATGATGATGATGATGGTTAATATAATGATGATGATGATGGTTAATATAATGATGATGATGATGGTTAATATAATGATGATGATGAAGGTTAATATAATGATGATGATGATGATGGTTAATATAATGATGCTGATGGTTAATATAATGATGATGATGATGATGATGGTTAATATAATGATGTTGATGATGATGGTTAATATAATGATGGTGATGATGATGGTTAATATAATGATGATGATGATGATGGTTAATATAATGATGATGGTTAATATAATGATGTTGATGATGGTAAATATAATGATGATGATGGTTAATATAATGATGATGATGATGATGGTTAATATAATGATGATGATGATGATGGTTAACATGATGATGATGGTTAATATAATGATGATGTTGATGATGGTTAATATAATGATGATGATGATGATGGTTAATATAATGATGATGATGATGATGGTTAATATAATGATGTTGACGATGATGGTTAATATGATGATGATGATTATTATTATTATTTTTTATGATAACGATTATAATGATTATAATGATGATGATGATGGTGATGGTGATGGTAACTATAACGATGATGATGATGATGATGATTTTAATGATGATGGTTAATATAATGATGATGGTGATGACGATAATGATGATTTTTTTGTTTGTATGATGACGCTTATAATGCTGATGATGATGATGATTATTAAAGATGGCGATGGTGATGATGGTTAATATAATAATAATGATGATTAATAGAATGATGATGATGATAACGATGATTGTTTGTATGATGCTGAGGATTCATAATGATGACGATGATGATGATGGTGATGGTGATGATAACTGATGATGATGATGATGATGATGATGATTATTTTTATGTATGATGCTGACGATTATTATGATGATGATGATGATGATAATGATTATTTTTATTTGTATGATGCTGACGATTATAATGGTGTTGGTGATGGTGATGGTGATGGTGATGATAACTAATGATGATGATGATGATGATGATGATAATGATGATTATTTTTATTTGTATGATGCTGACGATTACAATGACGATGCCGATGATGATGATGGTGATGACTATCACGATGATGGTGATGATGATGGCGATGGTGATGGTGATGATGATGGTGATGATGATGATGACGATAATAATAATTGCATTGGTTATAAAAGGAGAACGGACGAACACACACAAAGAAGAGAAGGAAAACTATAGCGAAAATTAGAAAAACGAAGATGGCGACCGGAAGCAAGCGACCGGAAGTCAAAAGCAGAAAAGGGATTGTCTGAAAAATTCATGGCCGCGTTTGAAACAATATTTGTTTGAGTTTTCTAATTCTCTCATCGATTTCAAAGACAGGAATCATTATTGCTTTCATATTATTATTGGGAGTGGGGTTGGGTAGGGAATGTATGGGGGGTGGTGTGTGGGGGGAGGGGGAGGCTTGTTGGTGGTGTGGTGGTGGTGGTTAGTATAGTTGTAGTATTGGGGGTGGGGGTGGGGTGGTTGTTCTTGGCGGTGGTCGTGTTTGTTGGTGGTTTGTGGCGGTTTGTTGGGTGGTGGTTGGTTGGTTGGTTGGTGGGGGGGGCTTGGTGGCGGTGGTGGTGGTGTTTGTTGGTGGTTTATGGCGGGTTGGTGGGTGGTGGTTGGTTGGGGGGGGGGTAGTGGTGGTGGTGGTGTTTGTTGGTGATTTGTGGCGGGTTGGTGGTGGTGATTGGTTGGCTGGGTGGTTGGTGGGGGAGGCGGGGCTTGGTGGTGGTGGTGTTTGTTGGTGATTTGTGGTGGGTTGGCGGGTGGTGGTGGTGATGGTGTGGTGGTGTTGTTTGTTGGTGATTTGTGGCGGGTTGGCGGGTGGTGAATTGGCAGGTGGGGGAGATGCTTGGTGGTGGTGGATGGTAGTTAGTATTGCTGTAGCATTGAGGGTGGCTGTTATTATTGGCGGTGGTGGTGTTTGTTGGTGGATGGTGGGGGATGAGGGTGGCTTGGCGATGGTTGGTGGTGGGGGAGGGATTGGTGTTGGTGGTGGTGATGATGGGGGCTCGGTGGTGGTGGTGGTGGTTGTGTGGTAGTAGTGGTGTTGGTGGAGGAGGGGCGGGCTTGGTGGTGGTGGATAGTAGTTATTATAAGTGTAGCATTGAGGGTGGTTGTTGTTATTGGTGGTGGTGGTGGTGATTGGTTGGTGGTGGAGGAGGGGCTTGGAGCTGGTTGTTGGTGATTCGTTATGGGTTGGCGGGTGGTGATGGTGTGGCGGTGGTGGTGGTGGTGTTTGTTGGTGATTTGTGGCGGGTAGGTGGGTGGTGGAGGGCCTTGATGTTGTTGTGGTTGTTGTTCTTGATGGTAATGTTGGGGAATGATGGATGTTAGTGATTGGTGTTGGTGGTGGTGGTTGTTGTTGGTGATGGTGGTAGTTCGTGGTTGTGATTGGTGTTGGTGTTGGTGGTTGGTGCGTAGTATAGTAGGTGGAGGTAGTTGTAGTGGTGGTATTAGTGGAGGTGGTATTAGTGGTGGTGGTGGTTGTGGTAGTGCTGTTAGACTATATGTGTGTGTATTGGTGATGGTAGTGGAAACATGGAAATGGTAGCTCTTTTGATGATGGTATTGGTGGTAGAGGTTGTAGTGGTGGTGGTGGTGGTGGTGGTGGTGGTATTGGTCGTGGTAGTGATGGGGATTTTGATGGTGTTGGTGGTATTGGTGGTGGTGGTGGTTTTAGTGGGTTGTAGTAGTGGTGGTAGTGGTGGTGGTTGTGGTGGCAAAAGTAATGGTGGTGGTAGTGGTGGTGGTGATTATAGCTGTTGTTGTTTAGCCCTAGGTCAGTCCTCAACCAGTAGACGTATGATCAACAAGTTTCTAAATATGACCATCCCTCCGACATAGTGTATGTAGGACTACATTATCTAATATGTCTTGTAATATATACAGACACAGTGTACCTAGGACTACATTATCTAATGTGTCCTGTCTTATATAGAGACACAGTGTATTTAGGACTACATTATCTAATGTGTCCTGTCTTATATACAGACACAGTGTATCTAGGACTACATTATCTAATGTGTCCTTGTTATTGTTGCTGTTATTGTTTAACCCCAGGTCAGCCATGATTCAGCGGAACGACGATCTAAATAAAAGCGACCTACTACTACTACAATAACGACAACTAGTGATAGTACAACAACCCACTACTACTACTACTACTACTAGTACAATAACAACAACCCACTACTACTACAACGACTACTACTACTACAACCGCTACAGGAACCAACACATAGAAATATAAATACATAAGCAGACAGACTTCATACAGGCAAACACACACACACACACACACATACATACACACACACACACACAGATACATACACACATACAGGTGGAAATACGCGAATACACACAACAACAAAAAAACCCTTACATATATACACACATACATACACTCACATATATATACACACATACATATACAACCCATGAATCGGCCCCGTCTCTCTCTCTCTACCATATATCTCTCTCTCCCTCTCTGTATATATACAGATATATATATATGTACGTATATATATATATATATATATATATATACACACACATATATATATGTACGTATATACATATATATATACACATATATATATATATATGTATGTATATATATATATAAATGTATAAATATATATATATATACACATATATATATATATGTAGGTATATATATATATATACACACATATATATATATATATGCACGTATATATGTATATATATATATATACACATATATATATATATACGTACGTATATATATATATATATATATATATATATATATATATATATATATACAATATAACATCAAAAGATGGTTAAAAGAGTACATGTATTTTATTATGCGCATTTCAAAGACAATTATCATCATGGGATGATATTTGCGTTCTCATCAGATGAAATAGGGAGACATGAAATGCGATAATAAAATACATGGAACTCTTTTAACCATCTTTTGATTTTATATTATATATACTCCAGTCCTATAAACTGTTGAGTGCTACTTATACGATATTTGCATTGCTTTATTGTGCTACAATAAAAGTATAAAACTCACCTCCTACATATATATATATGGGATGTGTATATATACACATATATATATGTGTGTGTGTGTGTGTGTGTGTGTGTGTGTGTGTGTGTGTGTGTGTGTGTGTGTGTGTGTGTGTGTGTGTGTGTATGTGTGTGTGTGTGTGTGTGTATGTGTGTGTGTGTGTATATATAGAAGTAGTAACACAACAGTTAGTTCACCATACCGAGAACAAATGTTTAAACCGTATTCGGATTCACAGCTCGGTCTATATATACATACATATGTATATATATATATATATATGTGTGTGTGTGTGTGTGTGAGTGTGTGAGTGTGTGTGTGTCTATGTATATATATATATATATATTTATATATATATATATGGGTGTATGTATGTATTTATTATATATATGTATATATACACATATAGGTATGTGTGTACATATATATATATATATATATATATATATATGTATATATGTATATAAGATATAAAATAAACACATATTTGTTTGTATATATATATATATATATATATATATATATATATATATATATATATATATATATATATGTATATAAGATATAAAATAAACACATATATATTTGTTTATATAAATATATATATATATATATATATATATATATATATATATACACTCACTAAGTTGTTAACGGCATACATATCTCTTCCTTCCTAGCTTCATTCAATTTCCTTCTTATTTCCTTCCTATTTCCTTCCGAACACCCCACCCCCGCCCACCTCATCCTCCCAGCCTCCACAGACATCCTCCACTACACCACCACCACCGAGCATCGTCGCCATTCTTTATAAAGCACCCTACGCCACCTCCGCCCAAGTCTTCTCCAATGTTTCTATCATTGAAACTCATCCTTGTCCTCATTCTCCCCTTCATCCGCCTCCTCCCACTACTACTACTACTGCTACTACTGTTAATGTATGCTGAACCCATCCCCCTCCCCACCCTCCCTCCTCCCCCCACACTCCTCCTCGTTGGTTCTCTTCTTCACCGTCGCCGCCATGACCACCACCATCACCATCACCATCACCATCACCGCACATCACTACCACCGTCGCCATCATCCCCATCGCCATCGTCACCACCATCACCACTACCATCGTCATCACCGCCACCATAACCATCACCACCATCATCATCACAACTATCATCACCACCATCACCAACACCACCATCATAAGCATCACCACCAACCCCCACCATCACCATCATCACCATCACCACCACCACCACCATCATCATCACAACTATCATCACCATCATCAGCAACACCACCACCACCATCACCACCACCACCACCACCATAACCATCGCCACCACCATCACCACCGTCACCATCATCATTACCAACACCACCACAACCATCACCACCGTCACCATCATCATCACCAACACCACCACAACCATCACCACCACCACAACCACAACCATCACCACCACCACCACCACCACCATAACCATCGCCACCACCATCACCACCGTCACCATCATCATTACCAACACCACCACAACCATCACCACCGTCACCATCATCATCACCAACACCACCACAACCATCACCACTACCACAACCACAACCATCACCACCACCACCACCACCACCATAACCATCGCCACCACCATCACCACCGTCACCACCACCACCATCACCAACACCACCACAACCATCACCACCACTACCACCACAACCATCAGCACCATCACCACCATCACCATCACCACCGTCACCATCATCATTACCAAAGTCAACATAGTACTGTGTCTACTTTCACTATAGACCACTAGCATCCATGTTTAACTCCCTCCCACCATCCCTCTTCAAATACTTTCTCTATTTCCCTCTCTATATATCTCTCTATCTCTCTCTTTTCATCCCCCTCTCATTTTCCCCTCTCAAATTACCTCTGTCTCCCTCTTAACTCCCATCCTCTCTCTCACACAAACACACACTCTCTCTCTCTCTCTCCTCTCTCTCTCTCTCACACACACAGCCTCTCTCTCTCTCTCTCTCTCTCACCCACACAGCCTCTCTCTCTCTCCCTCTCTCTCACAGCCTATCTCTCTCTTTCTCTCTCTCTCACACACAGCCTATCTCTCTCCCTCTCTCAGCCTATCTCTCTCTCTCTCACAGCCTCTCTCTCTCCCTCTCTCTCTCTCTCTCTCTCTCAGCCTATCTCTCTCTCTCTCTTTCTCTCTCTCTCTCAGCCTATCTCTATCTCTCTCTCTCTCTCTCAGCCTATCTCTATCTCTCTCTCTCTCTCTCTCTCTCAGCCTATCTCTATCTCTCTCTCTCTCTCAGCCTATCTCTATCTCTCTCTCTCTCTCTCTCTCTCTCTCCAAGCCATATCATGGCTCCTGATCCTCCTAGCGATATCTTGGCTCATAGTTTCCGTTTGCTTGTTCGACACACACATACACATACATACACACACATACATACACACACATACACACACATACACATATACACACACATACACACACACACACATACACATACACACACATACACATATACACACATACACATACATATACACACATGTACACACATACACACATACACACATACATACACACATACACACATACACACACACATACAAAAAGACAGAAACACACACACATATATACACATATACACAAAAACACACACACACACATACATATACACAAAAAACACACACAGATACACAACATCACACACACATATACAGACAAAAACATTCACACCACCGCACACACCACACACATACATACACACACATATACAGACATATACACAGATATACACTTACAAAAACATTCACACCACCACACACACACACACAACCGTACAGTCATATACACACATACACACACATACACACACATATACAGACAAAAACATCCACACCAGCACACAAACACACACACACAACCGTACAGACATG
>CAXHJY010000645.1:10000-22500 GCA_964016885.1 Eledone cirrhosa | reverse complement strand
GACATACGTGTGTTTGTTATTATATTTATATATATAATATAAATATATATATATATAGGAAAATGTTTGACCCCGACGGCAGGGCTCAAGCCGTTTCGACGGCTATTTCTGTCCAGAAGTAGCCGTCGAAACGCCTTGAGCTCTGCCATCGGGGTCAAACATTTTCCTATTACCCACTCTACTACCCTAAGTATTGAGTACTCTGGTGCGTTATCGTCCATCTGGTTCCTTACCACACTTCGTTATATATATATATATATATATATATATATATATATATATATATATATATATGTGTGTGTTATGTAATAAACAACATAAGATAGTTATGAAACCTTTGGTAAATGAAATATTTATCTTATGTTGTTTATTACATAACTAAAAAGCTCTGTTGTCTACATAGAGCACTTTCTTTTCCTTTTTCTTTCCTACGGAAACACTTCATATATATATATATATATATATATATATATATATATATATATACTGATGGTTTGTTGAGAAAGTTTCCCTTATGGTCCTTCAGGGTAAAGTGCGAGGTCTTTACCCTTAAAGGTTCGGTTCGGTCATGTAATTTCAGGGACTTGGCGATTTCTTCTCCGGCCGCGTTTGTCTCAGTCGAAGCCATCTCTATTACCTTTTCGTAGGTGGTCGTGATGGCATTATTTGCCAGCTTATTGTAGGTCTGTGGGTCTACCCGATAAACGTTTTTGGTTTTATCGGAGGAGACATGCAGACTAGGGGATTTTTTTATATTCCGCAATTCAGTATTTAAGTATTTATTTATGAGGTTGACCCACAGACCTACAATAAGCTGGCAAAAAATGCCATCACGACCACCTACAAAAAGGTAAGAGTGATGGCATTAACTGAGACAAACGCGGCCGGAAAAGAAATCGCCAAGTCCCGTATATATATATATATATGAACGAGTAGGACCCCGACGGCTGAGCTCAGCCGTCGGGGTCCTACTCGTTCCTATTACCCACTCTACTGCGCTAAGTATTGAGTACTTTGGTGCGTTATGGTCCATCGCGTTCCTTACCACATTTCCTTCGTTATATATATATATATGAATATATATCTGTGTGTGTGTATTTATATATCTTTGCATAATGCATTGAGGAAACTGTAGTCACCACTACCATTACTACTGCTACTACTACTACCACTACCACTACCACTGCTACTACTACCACTACCACTACCACTACTACTACCACTACCATTATTACTACTACTACTACCACCACTACCATTACTACTACTACTACCACTACTACTACCACCACTACCACTACCATATCTACTACTACTACCATTACTACAACTACCATTACCACTACCATTACTAATACTACTATAAACTAATAATAATAATAATAATAATAATAATAACAACAACGACAAGCTTGAATGCGAGGAAGAGAGGACACGGGATGACGAGTGGGCCGGCGTTGGTGTGTGGAAGTAAGAGAACATTGTGGTGTGTAGGAGGAGATCAACAGGGTTGAACGTGTAAACGAACTTGGGAACGAAGGAAGGAAGAAATGAAAGGGAAAGGGAAAAAAATGAAAGGAAAACGAAAGGAAACAAAATAGATGACGATTGAATGAGTGAAAAGGAGAAAATTATTTGACTCTAATATAGTTAGTGACAACGACAATAACAATGACAACGACAACGACAACGACAATAATAACAACAATGAAGACAATACCAACAATAACAACAGCAACCACAACAACCACTACAGCAACAACAACTACAACACCGACCACAACAACCAGTACAGCAACTACAACCACCATAGCAATCGCAACAACAACAACCACAACCACAACTGCAGCAACAACAATTACAACAAATACAACAACCACTACAGCAACAACCACAACAACAGCAACAAGAAGAATACTAAAAATAACGTTATTAAAACAAGTTAAAACGCCAAAAAGACCGTAGAAACTAGAATATTAAAAAACAAAATGGCGTCGCCTAGAAATCACCAACAACACCAATAAGAATAGGAAAAATAACGTTAAAAAAACTCCACTAAACAATATGTCAAAGGAATAATAAAATATAGCGAAAAAAAACACAAGTAAAATGGCGTCCATCTAGAAATTAAGAACAGAAATAATAATAAAAAAAACAACAGACAAACAACACAGAAAATATAGTGGAATATCAAAAAAAAAATGGTGGCGAAAGAGAGGGTAAAATAAATTTAGGGGAGGAAAAAAATATTAATAAAAAGATGGAAGCAAAGAAACAAAGTAGCGTCCATCTTGAAATCACCAATAAGACTAACAATAATAATAATAATAATGATTTCATCTATTGGCCACAAGGGCCGACATGTAGGGGACAATACAAATAATAATAATAATAATAATAACAATAATAATAATAATAATAATAATACTGATGATGATGATAATGATGATAATGATAACAATAATAATTGTTTCTACATTTGGCACAAGGCCAGCAATTATTCCAGTGTATTACTGGTACTTTATTTCATCGACCCCCGTAAGGATGAAAGGCAAAGTTAACCTCGGCGGGATTTGAACTCAGATCATAAAGGGACGTAACTCTATGCTTCATGATAACAATAATAATGATAATAGGCATATATCTCAGAAACAATAATGAAAGAAAAAAACAATAATAATAATAATAATAATAATAATAATAATAATAATAATAATAATAATGATTAGAAGAAGAAGAAGAAGAAGAAGAAGAAGAAGAAGAAGAAGAAGAAGAAATATGGGAGAATAACGCAAAGAAGAAATATAATTTTGAAAAACAAAGAAAATGGGAGAGAAACCGTTAACAGAAAGGAAAACAGTAGCGTCCATTTTGAAATCAACGACATCAACGCGAATATGAGAAAAACACCCACAAAAAATAGATAACTACTTTTTCTTTTAAAAAAAAGGCAATAGAAATTATAATACGTAACAAACAAACAAAAATTAAAAAATGAAATAGCGTTATTCTAGAAAGCAGCAGCAGCAGCATCAACAACATATTAAAAAATATAAATTTCAGCAACTTCCGTCCGTCACACAATGCGTGTGTGTGTGTGTGTGTGTGTGTGTGTGTGTGTGTGTGTGTAAAATGAAGGAGGGAATGGTGAAAAAATGATAGCCAAACAGTGGCTCGCGTTCCATTTGCTAAGCTGTGTGTGAGTGTCTATGTATGTGTGTGTTTGTGTGAATGTATGCGTATGTGTGTGTGTAAAAGGAAGGAAGGGGATGATGAAAAAACCTATAGCTAAACAACGGTTGGCGTTTCCATTTGCTACGCTGTGTTTGAATGTGTCTGCGTGTGTGTTTGTGTAAATGTGTATGTGTGTTTGTGTGAATGTGTGTGTGTGTGTGTAAAAGGAAGGAAAAGGATGGTGAAAATCTATAGCAAAACAGCGACTGGTGTTCCATTTGCTATGCTGTGTTTAAATGTATGTGTGCGTGTGTGTGTGTGTGTGTGTGTGTGTGTGTGTGTGTGTGTGTGTGTGTGTGTATGTGTGTGTGTGTGTGTGTGTGTGTGTGTGTGTGTGTGTGTGTGTGTGTGTGTGTGAATGTATATGTGATGAATCTGTGGTGAATGTATGTGTATTTTTGTAAATGTGTCTGTTTTTGCTGCAGATTTACATTCATATACTCATACATATAAATATATACACGCACACACACACACACACACACACACACACACACACACACACACACACAATACATACACACACATACACGCAAACACATACACACATATACACACAAGCACACACATACACACAAGCACACGCATACACACACGCACACCTATATATACACACGCACACACACACATATATATATATATACACGCACACAGATACACACACGCACACATATATACACAAACGCGTCATCGTTTTGAAAAAAAATTTCTAGTATTTTAAAAACTGACGAGAGAGGCCGTTAACAAAAAGGAAAATTGTAGCGTCCATTTTAAAATAAACGACAACATCGGTAACATGAAGAGAAAAAATACAGAAAAAAATGGATAACTATTTTTTTTAATGCAATAGAAACTATATGTAACAAACAAATAGAAAATAAATAAGAACATGGCGTTATTCTAGAAACTAAAAATAACAACAACATTTTTAAAATGGCGGAAAAGCCAAAAAGCAAAAAGCAAAGAATAAAGGGGGGATAAAAACGAAGAGAAATATTTAAAATAAAATAGGATATGATAAAACAAACTGTCCATCTAGAAATAAATTTCTATTGTGTTTTATGTTGCGCGGTAGTTTGCGTGAACGAGCGAGAATTGTGCGTGATTTTTTCTCCTTTCAACGAGAGTTACCATATTGTGTTAAAATGCAATGAATGCAATGAACTGACTTTTGCCCAGCTCATCAACAGTGATTTAATTACGACTGATAGATTCTGTCTGTGTGTCGGTGGTGTGGTGGTGGTGGTGTGGTGGTGGTGGTGTGGTGGTGGTGTAGTGGTGGTGGTGTGGTGGTGGTGGTGTGTGGTGGTGTGGTGTTGTGGTAGTGTGTTGTGTCAGTGGTAGCGATGGTGTGTGGGTGATTGTGCGGTGATGGTAATGTGACAGTGTGGTGTGGTGTGGTGATGGTGCTGTGTTCGTGTGGTCGTGTGGTGTGATGGTGATGTGACGGTGGTGTGTTGGTGTTATGGCTTGGTGGTGTGTTGGTGTTATAGTGTGGTGGTGGTGTGGTGGTGGAGTGGTGGTGTGGTGGTGGAGTGGTGGAGTGGTGGTGGTGTGATGTGTTGGTGTTATGGTTTGGTGGTGTGTTGGTGTTGTGCTGTGTTGGATGTGTGGTGGTTGTGTGGTGGTGTGGTTGTGTGGTGGTTGTGTGGTGGTGGTGTAGTGGTGGTGTGGTGGTTGTGTGGCGGTGTTATAGTTTGGTTGTGGTGTGAGGTGTGGTGGTGGTGTGTTGTTGTTATAGTTTGGTGGTGTGGTGGTGGTGCGTTGGTGTTATGGTGCGGTGGTGGTGTGTTGGTGTGGTGGTGGTGGTGTGTTGGTGTTATGGTTTGGTGGTGGTGTGGTGGTGGTGTGGTGGTGGGTTGGTGTTATGGCGTGGTGGTGATGTGTTGGTGTTATGGCGTGGTGGTGATGTGTTGGTGTCATGGTGTGGTGGTGTGTTGGTGTTATGGTGCGGTGGTGGTGTATTGGTGTGGTGGTGGTGTGTTGGTGTTATGGTTTGGTGGTGTGTTGGTGTTATGGTGCGGTGGTGGTGTGTTGGTGTGGTGGTGATGTGTTGGTGTTATGGTTTGGTGGTGTGTTGGTGTTATGGCGTGGTGGTGATGTGTTGGTGTTATGGTTTGGTGGTGTGTTGGTGTTATGGTGCGGTGGTGGTGTGTTGGTGTGGTGGTGGTGTGTTGGTGTTATGGTTTGGTGGTGTGTTGGTGTTATGGTGTGGTGGTGGTGTGGTGGTGGCGGTGGTGGTGGTGGTGGTGGTGGTAGTAGTGTTGTTGGTGGTGAAGGTGGTTGTGGTGGTGGTGGTGTTCGTAGTGGTTTAGAACGTGGTGGTGGTATTGGTGGGCTAGGTGTTCGTGATGGTGGTAGTGAAAGTGGTTATAGTGATGGTGGTGGTGGATGTGATGGCTGGTGGCGGGCTTTACAAATTTCAGAATATTAAGACTTCTTACGTTGGTTGTTGTTGCTGTTGTTGTTGTGGTTGTTATGGTGGTGGTGGTGGTGAGTTTGTAGAATTTCGACGTTGAAGTTGGTGGCAATGACCACGTCCTATTTTATCAATCATGTTTTGTCAAACCGCTAAGTTAATGACCATTAACAAGACAAGACATAGGTTAACCCGAGGTTATCGATCATGTTTTGTCAAACCGCTAAGTTAATGGCCATTAACAAGACAAGACATAGGTTAACCCGAGGTTATCGATCATGTTTTGTCAAACCGCTAAGTTAATGGCCATTAACAAGACAAGACATAGGTTAACCCGAGGTTATCGATCATGTTTTGTCAAACCGCTAAGTTAATGGCCATTAACAAGACAAGACATAGGTTAACCCGAGGTTATCGATCATGTTTTGTCAAACCGCTAAGTTAATGGCCATTAACAAGACAAGACATAGGTTAACCCGAGGTTATCGATCATGTTTTGTCAAACCGCTAAGTTAATGGCCATTAACAAGACAAGACATAGGTTAACCCGAGGTTATCGATCATGTTTTTTCAAACCGCTAAGTTAATGGCCATTAACAAGACAAGACATGGGTTAACCCGAGATTATCGATCATGTTTTGTCAAACCGTTAAGTTAATGGCCATTAACAAGACAAGACATAGGTTAACCCGAGGTTATATAGTATAAAAAAGAGCGGTACGTTGTTTGCTTAAACAAGACACTTCATTTCATGCTTCCTGTGATAAAACAGGGGTCCCTATCGTTAAAAGGTCCTTGTAACTTCATGAGATGGAACATCATACGGGACCAGCTAAACCTATATAAATGTGCGCAGTGGTGATATGTTCTACTGGGCGCGGCTATTATTAAAGCAACGAAGATACATCCTATGAGGTACACCCTTGTATAAAGTAAGGTAGCTAAATTTGCATAGGAGTGAGCAATACAACAACTTGATATGACGAAAGGAAGTAAAGCTGGTTAAGAAAAGGGAGATAATTTAATATTATTGGTGGTTGTGGTTGTTGTTGGATCGCTATGTGGAGCGAGAAGGGGAAGAGAGAGAGGGGGAAGAGAGGAAGGGGGGGTGGATTTTATTAAATAAATAAAATAAAAATGGCATGAACATTACAATACAACACAATGGGAGGGAACATGATAATAATAACACTGATGATGTTGCAGATGTGCAACGAAAGAAATTTGTTAGACTATATTTATATTTATATTTATATCTGTATTTTTAACCGTTGGTCAGTCAATGATAAACGTTGATTGCCAAATAAATTAACTATGGAGATATAAAAGATGCAGAAGCGAAAACCAACCAAACAGTGAGTGTGTTCTGTTATTATTTCTGGCAATATTATTACAACAATATGACCCTCCCCAAGTATAACAATATATATATATATATGACAGGATTGATGTGGCGGGGACCACACTAATCATTATCCCAAACACTCGATAAATATAGAGTGTGATGTGGTGTAATGTGATGTGATGTGATGCCCTCCCGTGCGAGACCAGGTGCACCTACACGTACTTAATTATGAAGCGTAGCCGCTACAACAATATAGTCCTTGCTTCCTACTTCGTACTTCATTTTATTAACCAACCCTAAAGGATAAGAGCCAACATGTATCTGGTGGTGGAGATTGTGGTGGGATTTTGAAGCACGGTGTGGGTCTGGCATTTGAACTCAGAACGTGACGAGCCGTAACAAACACCGCAAGGCACTATGCGCGACTCAGCCAGTCCAATGCCAAGATTATTAATTATTGAAACGGTAAAAATGATAATGAAAATTAAAATCCAATTAAGAGATTTCAATAAGAAATTAATTGTTTAGAATATGAAGAAAAAAAATGTGAAGAAATGGAGAGGAAAAAATGGCGGAAAAAAATGAACCACAAACACGGAATAGTTGGTGAAATGACATGAATAACAACAACAACAACAACAGTAACAACAAGAACACTAACAACTTTAATGGAATCAACAACAACGACAACAGTAGCAACAATACAAGCTAGGAAGAGGAAGAAAACGAAGAGGAGGGAGATAAAGAAGAGTTGGTGGTGGTCCAGCAGTGGTAGTGGTAGTAGTAGTAGTAGTAGTAGTAGTAGTAGTAGTAGTAGTAGTAGTAGTAGGGAGAGGAGGAAAAAAGAAGAAAAAGAAAAAGAAAAAGCAGAAGAAAAAGAAGAAGAAAATGAAAAAGAAGAAAAAAGAACGAGAAGAAAGAAAAGAAGAAGAAGAAGAAGAAAGAGAAAAATAAGGTCATGGTGATTGTAGAGGAGGCAGACGTGGTGGTGGGGGTGGTGAGGACGGTGTGGTGGCGGTAGTAGCAATGGTGGACAAGGCGTCAGAAGAGGTGGTGGTGGTGGTGGTGGTGGTGAAGGGGTGGGGTTGGATGAACAATACAGCGTATATGACAATGATGATGATGATGATGACGAGAGTGGTGTAATGGCGGTGGTGTAGTGTTTGGGGTGGGGTGGGGTGGGGTAGAGCTGGACTGGAACGACACGTTTACCGTGTCACGCGATGACGCTGTGGACAGTTTTAACGAAATTTTCACATTACAGACACACAATGACACACAAGTATATATATATATATATATATATACACATATATATATATACATGTATATATGTATATATGTATATATGTATATCTGTATATATATATACATGTATATATATACATATATACACACATATATATTCATACATGTATACATATATACATATAAATATACACATATACATATACACACATATACATATACATATATACATATACACACATATACATATATACATATATATATATATATATATATATATACATATACATAGATATATATATACATATACATACATATATATACTTATTTATATATATAAATATATATACATCTATACAGACATACATATATATAGATATATACACATATACACATATATATATAGAGAGAGATATATACATACACATACACATATATTTAGATATATACATATATATACACATATGTATACATATATACACACATATATATATACATGTATATATATATATATATATATATGTGTGTATGTTAATTCTTTTACTGAATCTCCAGCGTAACTATAAATTACGAATGTAGAGAGCTTTCGCCTGCTTACTCCCTTTTTTTTACCAAAACAAGTTTTACTGAACACACACATTATATATATATATATATATATATATATATATATATATAGAGAGAGAGAGAGAGAGGGGGAGAGAGAGAGAGAGAGAGAGAGAGAGAGAGAGAGAGAGAGAGAGAGAGAGAGAGATAGAGAGAGAGAGAGAGAGAGAGAGAGAGAGAGTATTATTCGTTATGTCTTCATTACGTTTATTGAGTAGTGACGCGCTTTTCTCTACCGATCGCCTGAAGGTTCGATCTGTATCGATCTAGTCCGACTCTGGAATCAAAAGCACGCCGTACGTCTGATGTGGTAATGGCAAGTGGTCACTCTGGTGAACCTACAGTAACTGCTGGACATTACAATCCCTATATATATATATGGCGGAAGTAGACTGACCTCCCTGCCTTTGCTTCTATCTTTACACACGGCACTTGAAGGAATTGCCTCCACTTCATTTATTCTCATCTCGGGAACAATTTTGAATAGCGCCAGTTCGTAATTTGAACTCGGGAATTTTATATTCTCCGAGTGAAAAGATCCTTCTGACGAGAGTTTTTCTTTGCAACGGATGCCGTAAGGACTCCGTTTATTTTTGAGACTCGAAACCGATTCGGTAAAGGTAACCATAGTGAGTAAAGTTAAGTTTTTTTAATTTATTTGCTAAACCTGATTATATATAAACCACAGACCCTCCATCTCAACTCACCTTTTGAAAAGCAGAAGAACTGCGAAACCGGTAAAGGAACCAAATAAATATATATATATATATATATATTTTTAAATAAGACTCCAGTTGCATTTTCGATTTCATCTCTTTTTCTTTATACTTTCACTCGTGTAGGACACCTCGGTTATTTTTCATTTTGTAAAAAAAACCTCACTTTCTAATATATATATATATATATATATATATATATATATATATATATATATATATATATATATATATATATATATATATATATATATATATATATATATATATACAGAGGTTATATTTAATTTGTTGGGATTCAACAAGCTTTAAAAATGTCATATGTGATATAAAGCACTCAACAGTTTAGTGGAGTAAATACACAATATATTTATAAATGGAAACTATATTTATAAAACCATATTTATGTTATTATATATAATTCAAGGGCAACCAAGGGAAATTATGGTGCGCTTTCATCAGATAAAATACAGATTTGTTTTATAAATAAATATTGATATACCCGGAAAAAAAGACAACCTTAACGGTTGGAGCTTCCTATCCAGATTCCTATCCAGGAAGCTCCAACCGTTAAGGTTGGTTTTTTTCGGGGTATGTCAATATTTATTTATAAAACAAATCTGTATTTTATCTGATGAAAGCGCACCATAATTTGCTTTGGTTGCCCTTGAAATATATATAATAAAATAAATATGGTTTTATAAATATAGTTTCCATTTATTAATATATTGTATATATATATATATATATATATATATATTGGGAAGTTAGACGTGATGGTGGTGGTGGTGGTGGTGGTGCTGGTCGAAGTGGTGGTGGTGTTGGTGGTAGAGATGGTGGTAGCCGACATTGGGAAGTTAGACCTGATGATAGTGGTGGTGGTGGTGGTGGTGGTCGAAGTGGTAGTGGTGGTGGTGGTGGTGGTGGTGGTGGTCGAAGTGGTGGTGGTGGTGGAGGTCGTCTTCGTCGTGGTGATAGTGGTGGTGTTGATGTTGGGTGGGTTATGCTGGCTGTGTGGTATTGATGATGTTGTTGGTGGTTGTGCGAGAGATGGTGGCGGCACAGCCGATATTGTGAAGAGTGGTGGTGGCGGTGGTGGTGGTGGTGGTGGTGGTGGTGGTGGTGGTGATTGTGGTGATTTGTGCTGATGGTGGCGATGGCGATCTTAGCCGATATCGTGAAGTGAGTGGTGGTGGTGGTGGTGATGGTAGTGGTGATGGTAGTGGTTGTGGTGATGATGATGGTGGTTGTGGTCGTGGTGATGGTGGTGGTGGTGCTGGTAGTAGTGGTAGTAGTGGTAGTAGTGATGGTGGTCGCGGTGTGGTGATGGTGGTGGTGGTGGGAGAGATAGTGGTGGTGGTGGTGGTGGGAGAGATAGTGGTGGTGGTGGTGGTAGTAGTGATGGTGGTGGTGGTAGTAGGGATGGTGGTGGTGGTAGTAGTGATGGTGGTGTTGGTGGCGACCATAGTCAATCCTATGAAGAGAATGATGGTGGTGGCGTTGTGGTGGTGGTGGTGGTGGTGGTGGGAGAGATAGTGGTGGTGGTGGTGGTAGTAGTGATGGTGGTGGTGGTGGTGGTAGTGATGGTGGTGGTGGTAGTAGTGATGGTGGTGGTGGTAGTAGTGATGGTGGTGTTGGTGGCGACCATAGCCAATCCTATGAAGAGAATGATGGTGGTGGCGGTGTGGTGGTGGTGGTGGGAGAGATAGTGGTGGTGGTGGTGGGAGAGATAATGGTGGTGGTGGAGGTGAATGGTTACAAAAACCATCGCGTGACGGCGCAGATTTTCAACACAGCCGTTCAACATCGAAAAATTAAACCGTCACAAATTCTTCGATCACGAAGTCAAACTGTTTGGTTTTTATTTTTGAGGTGGTGGCAGTGGTGGTGGTGGTGGTGGAGTGTGGTGGTGAAGTGTGGTGTATGGTGGTGGAGTGTGGAATATGATGGTGGAGTGTGGTGGTGGTGGTGGAGTATGATGGTGGAGTGTGGTGGTGGTGGAGAAGTGTGGTGGTGGTGGAGTGTGGTGGCGGTGGTGGAGTGTGGTAGTGGTGGTGACGGTGGGTGAAGTGTGGCGGTGGTGGTGGTGGAGTGTGGTGGTGATGGTGGTGATGGTACGGGTGGGAATGTGGTGGTGGTGGGAGTGTGGTGGTGGTTGTGGAGTGTGGTGGTGGTGGGGGTGGGCGTGGAGATTTATGGAGGTGGTGGTGATGGTGGGTGAAGTGTGGTGGTGGTGGTGGTGGTGGCGGCGGCGGCGGTGGGAGAAGGTGGTGGTGGTGGGGTGCGTGGGGGCCTTGTGGGAGTAGTTGGGTTGGTTGTAGTGGTGGCGGTTTTGGTCATGATAGTGATGGAGCTGGTGTTAGTGGTGGTGGAGGTGGCTGTGGTGTGATGTGGTGTGGTGGGGTGAGTTTGAGGCACGGCTTTGGAAATACTGCGATGGTAGCTGAAGCAACCAACACCACCACCAACAACAACAACAACACCACCACTAACAGAATCAACCCAGCAATCATTTGCTATCACTCTATTGGAATTATTCCCGCCATTGCATGCCGATGCTTGTCAACGCCTCTCCCCCGATCTGCAGCCCGCCTTCACCCACCCCATCATGTCAAGGCCTGCCTCTATCTGCACCCCGCCCTCACCGAGCTCATCAGTTCTCACCCGAAACCCCTAAAACCTAAACCCCACCCAACCTTAACTTACCGAGCTGCTAAATGCCGGCATACACCAGTACATGTGAGCGTGCAATTGCATATATATATGTATATGTATATATATATATATATATATATATATATATATATGTTACTTTTCTACATTCGATATATATATATATATATATATATATATATATATATATATATATATATATATATATATATATGAGTGTATGTGTGAGCGTGCAATCGTGTATATATATATATATATA
>CAXHJY010000644.1:177500-187500 GCA_964016885.1 Eledone cirrhosa | reverse complement strand
CTTTACCTTTGTAGCAATTTATGAGAATACTGCTGCACCAGTCTTTGGGTATGACACCACCATATATAGCCTGATTGATGATGCGTGCAACCAGTTTAGTGCCTTCGTCCCCTGATGCCTTCAGCATCTCAGCAACTATTCCCGATGATCCGGCAGCCTTACCATTTTTCATTTCCCTAATCGCCTCTTGGACCCTATATTCGTCAATCTCAATAACTGGTCCCTCTGTCGGATCTACCAAGGGTAATTTCTCTCTCTCCCATTTGTTCTCCACATTCATCAGTCTCTCATAATGACAATTCCAGGCCTCCTTTTTCTGATCATTCGTGACACTAAGTACACCGGCATCATCCCGGACACATTTATTTCCAACAACATCCTGATTTGCATTGACACACTGCCTTGCAATGTGGAACACCGCACGCCTCTGATCTTCCCGTCGCAGAACATTGGCAAACCTCCTACTCTCTGCCTCCCTGCGTGCTAAGTACACCTGACGTCTAGCTTCTCTCTTAGTGGCTGTATATTCTTCCCTACTCCCACCCTTTTTCCAAGCCTTCCATGCTAGTCTTTTGTCTCTAATAGCCTTATCTACTGTGCTGTTCCACCACCAGGTCACTCTCTGTCTGGTTGGAGCTCTGCTCCAGCCACAAGTTTCATCAGTAGCCTGCAGCAAGTTGTCACGTAAGAAATTCTAGTTATTATCTATGTCATACGTCTCTAAATCGTCTTCTTTTTCATCATATACATCTTGAAGGGCTTTCCTAAATTTGTATTTTAGTGAAAGGTCTTTTAGCTTCCAGACCTTTCTTCTCCACACCTTCCTATATGTCTCATTCCATCTCTTGCTTACTGAGATATCCCTAACAACTAACCTATGCTGTGGGGTACATTCTTCCCCAGGGTATGCCTTGGTATTAGACACTATCTGCCTGTCCCGCTGCCTAACTAGTAAGAAGTCAATCTGGCTTATGTGCTCACCAGATTTGTAGGTTATTAGGTGATTGGCAGGTTTCTGGAAGTTTGTGTTGCAAATAGTCAATGTACCTGCATCACAAAATTCAAGAAGTCTCACTCCTTCTTCATTTCTTGAACCGTAACCGTGCCCACCATGTACCCCAGTGTAACCATCCTGGAGCTGTCCAACATGACCATTGAAGTCTCCTGCTAGCATAACGATGTCTCCGTCCTCTGTCATTGTGGTTGTTTGCAAAAGTTGCTCACAAAAGCAGTCTTTCTCATCTATGCCTAGGCCTGCTTGGGGAGCATAGGCCGAGATGATTGTCAGTAGTCTCCTACCTACAACTAATCTAAGCTTAATTATTCGATTACTAACTCAAACTACCTCTATTGTCTTATTGATCCATTTCTCAGCCAGGAAAATGCCTACTCCCCCTAACCCATCATCCTTACCTAGCCAGAATAGCTTATAGCTAAGACGTTTGCCTACGACTAGTCTCGCAGAGGCACCTCTCCATCTCACCTCTTGCACGCAGCGCACATCCACCTGCCTTCTCTCCAGCATCTCCGCTATTTCAGCAGATCTACCTCTGAGAGTGCCAACATTAAGTGTTGCAACTCTGAGATGCGACGTCTTCATATTTTGTTGTTGTTCCTATTTGTTGGTGTGCTGATAAGCGTTTTGGTATTGATACACTGGTTGGATGCCCTTCCTAACACCAGCGCCACTTTACAGCATGGACTGGGTGCTTTTATTTGTGCCACCAGCACTAGAGAGGATGTCTTACTAGACTCAAGGGCCCTCTCTACCCCTCCATTTTACAGCATGGTCATAAAAAAAACAAAAAAAAACAAAGTTATTGACACGACGCACACACCAATACTCATGCATACAAACCACAATAACACACACGCCACTCACATACCAACACTCATTCATGCATACAAACACACACACCACTTACAAACCCACACACATACATATATATATATATATATATATATATATATATATGCATGTGTATATATACACACATATATATATATATATACACACATAAATATACTAGACATGAAAAATGCGCAAGTTTAAAAGTGCCACAGAATGTTATAATAAACCTTCAAAAGTGTGGGACTAGAGTTGTTGCTAAAAAATATTGTAATCATTATATATCGTACATTCTGTGGCATCCTTTATAAAAATAGCTTAAACCAACGAAGCCTTTATTTTTACGCTATTTCACTTAGTTAATTCTTAGAGTGTAACATATAAAAATATGATTTACAACTATAAAATAAATTAATTAATATAATAACAGAGCTGCGGAGCTGAAATTTAGGAAATAATGGAATATCGGATCCTGAGTTGGAGCCAGTCAATTTTTGGCCGACTCCGCAGCCCTGTATAATACATTTCATATTAAAGTTATTAATAAACCTATTTTACACTGCATGCAAATTACCATGAGATATTGATATTAGATATAAGATACAGCGCAATATCTACAGCTGTAAAAGTACGAAAGCGAAGTAATAATAAGTGGCTTAAGGTAATTCCAATATGAAAGTTTGTAGTGATAAAAATTTGATAATGCAATACGATTGTTAATATTATAGTTCTATGAAAATGTAACAATAGATAACTAAATTATTTTACTATTAGTATATTTAAGAAATTATCATTATAGATTTGATCGTTCATATAAGCATCATATTAATTTTCAACACAATTATTTTGTTACTATGAGTATATGATAATAATATTACGTAATTATTTATAGCTGTTATTACATTAAACATAGATGTATTTATTTTTATATGTTACACTCTAAGAATTAACTAAGTGAAATAGCGTAAAAATAAAGGCTTCGTTGGTTTAAGCTATTTTTATAAAGGATGCCACAGAATGTACGATATATAATGATTACAATATTTTTTAGCAACAACTCTAGTCCCACACTTTTGAAGGTTTATTATAACATTCTGTGGCACTTTTGAGCTTGCGCATTTTTCATGTCTAGTTTAATATTTTTTTAAGGCAACGCTTGTAATAACTCTAGTTAAACAGGATATATATTAATAATAAATTATCATTGTAATGTAATTAGATTATGTAATTGTTATTATAAATTATCTTATAAATATTAGTGTAAGATGTATAAAAATATTTTCAGACTTTTAATATAAACAACTACAAAAAACAATCAATATTAAATCAATATATTATACATAATAGAAAACATAAAATAAACAATACAAAAACAAAATATTTACATACAATTGCAATTATCAGTGTATATACATTTTCTTTATATTCCCTGAGCAAATTAATAAGATTTGTTTTTATTGTACATAATTTGATGACTTGTTGGAGTGTATTAAAAGATAGCAACAATTTGTGATTAAATTGTTATCTTAAGCAACTCACTTTTTAATAGTTGTTGGCTGAGCGAAATTGTAAAAGCCTATGAGCAAATATAAAAAAAAATACACAAACAACATTTCCTTGTGTTATTACAACATTAGATAAAATAATTGAGCAATGTCGTTATATTTTGCTCTTATTGCACATTAATAGTGTTTCTATTTTTCGGCACAAATCCATTACGGCAGTCCATTACTGGTACTTTATTTTATCGAATTAGTAAGTATGAAAGTCGAAGTTAACCTCGGCAGGATTTGAACTTAGAATGCAAAGGACCATAACAATACTGCAAAGCATGGTGTCTGACGCTCTACCAATACTTGTGTTGAGCTGGTCATTAATTTATGGTGGTCGTGCGTGGAGTAGAGCAATCGCTAGTTGAAATATTATGAACAAAACATTTTTATTTGCTGAAGAACATATTTTCAATACTGTTTGTGAATGTGACGAAGGAAATACATTCTGATATGGAACAGTGTACAAAGTGTGTCTGTGAATAACATAATGTTACCTCATGTTGTTGTCAAGACATAATGGATTTCGTATATCCGTTAGAAGATGAAACCTAGCCATCTCGGATTAGTTATATTTCATGCCATGTGTAAACGTGTTTGAGGATAGCAAAATATGCGTGTTTCTTGTCTGGAAACTTTCTGCTAAACTGATTGGTTTCGTTTTTGGCACTATACAATACTCATCCAACAGATAGCTGTATTGGATCCTTGATTGGTAAATATTTAGGTGAGGGTGCTTGATGCAGAGTTAGTGCAAAATGGATCAATGAGTGTAATAATAATAATGATAATAATAATGAAAATATTGTGTACAATGCTGAGGTGCACTACAACTCATCAAAAGTGCATATATAATACATAGGGTAATATAAAAACGTCAGGAAAAAAGAACAGTGCATGAGTCATGATATACACATATGTGCATGTGTATGGAAGGGGGACATCAGGTGTAGTTTTGGTGTATTTCGGAATGTATGATGGTTTTAAAGGATGCAGTGTGTCATCAGCTAACAACTGATGCAGGAAGTTTGTTCCATCCTTCAGCAACTCTGAGCATGAAGAAATATTTCCTAAAGTCATGGGAGCTGTGTTGTTTTCTGACTTTGTAGGCATGTCCACGTGTTAGACACATGGAGATCAAAAAGGTGTTCGGGGTTGTTGTTGGTCGGATGGTTAATAACTTTGTGGGTGTTTACCAAGTCCATTGCCAGAGGGAAGCAAAATATTCAGGGTATGGTAGGTGTCTGATGGAGGGTATGCGCTTGGTTGCATGTCTCTGAACAGTTTCCAGGAGGTCAATGTTCTGAGCAAGATAGGGGTTCCAGACTGATGACGCGAACTCCAAGTGTATTCGTACCATAGATGTATACAGCTTTAAATAGATGGCTGGAGAGCAGCTAATGAAGGTCTTGCTGATTGATGCCAAGTCAATCTTAATAAATTGACTGATTTATCTGTTCACTACTGCTAATCCACCGCTGTTTGTACAATTTTTTAGATAATATCAATTTGAGCTTGAATCATTGGCGTAATGAAATTTGAAAAGATTATAAGCAAATCTTTTTTAAAATACACAGACAACATTTAACTGTATCGTTGCAACATTAGATCTAATAATTGTTTCTACTTTAGGCACAAGGCCAACAATTACCCAGTGCATTACTGGTACTTTATTTTATCTACCCCGTAAGGATGAAAGGCAAAGTCAACCTCGGCAGGATTTGAACTCAGATCGTAAAGGGACGTAACTATGCTGGAAAGCATGGCATCCGACCCTCTACCAATACTGCCAAAATAATGGTGCAGAATTATTGTTTGTGCAATAAGATATTTGCAGATCTGTACTCGGTCTGCTCTTTAGCCAACTCGGTACGTTTAGAAGCTCTACGCTCGGCTTGCTTTTGAGATATAATAGCTGAATTTGCAGATCTATACTTGGCCTGCTTGTTTGCCAACTCATACCGTTTTGAACATCTATACTTGGCCTGTTTTTGTGTTAATTTAGCAAAATTCACAGCTCTATAATCGGCCTGTTTTTGTCTCAACTTCTCCCGATTCCGCATCCGGTAAGCTGCTTTCACATCCAATTTAATACGCCCATCTAGATTATTAGCACAGGAATGTGAACAAGCTTGTGGGACCGCATCATTGTAAGTATATGAACTGCCTGCAACATCAAGACCCAATTCACAAGTGCAGCGTTGCTCATTCACATCGGCAGTGGGGACACTAAAATCAGTGACAGGTCTCGATACACTCGCGAGATACATCACAGCTACACTATATATTTAAACATATATACAGTGATACCTCGCTACTTGGCGGTTCAACTATCGCGGATTCACGATTTCGCGCATTTTTAGAATATATATATGAACACCTAAAATTTTTCATTAAATTCATTAAAATATTAATAATAAACACAGTTCTAATCATACGCTATATATATATATATATATATATAAATATAAGTAATTAATACCGTATAAATGGTACAAAGACTGTTTATGTAAAATGTATTTCTCAACAGAGTATTGAATACTTAGGAGAAATTCAAAACGAAGAGTGATAAAATTTCAAGCAAAGAGTTTAATTAGGTAATGACTTACAAATTTGTTTCAGTATATAGACAAAGCCTGAAGCGCTAATTATAATAATTAGTTAATAATATTACAAAATATATTAATATTATATTAAATATATATTGAAACAAATGTGTAAGTCATTACCTAATTAAACTCTTTGCTTGAAATGTTATCATTCTTCGTTTATATATATATATATATATATATATATAGAGAGAGAGAGAGAGAGAGAGAGAGAGAGAGAGAGAGAGAGATTTATCTAGTCCTTCGCTCAAGATTAATCTATAAGTTTAGATGTCTGCCTTCGTTTAAGTAAATATTACAGTAAGATTTTTAATATAAACAACTACAAAAAACAATTAATATTAAAACGAAAAAATTATCAATGATAAAAGAAGCGGATGCAACTTTTTTTTTTATAAAGTTATATTCCTGTTTCTTTAAAGAACATTTCATTTTTGTTCTATTGTAGGCGAAATAATGCAATGGTTTAATAGGGAAGATATAACTTACGAATTATGTCTCTAACCGTGTAACGCTTTTTAAGTAGATAACTACAATTGAAAATACTAAAGAAATGGAACCAACAATTCAATTTGAAAGTCGTCTAGTGACAGTGTATTACTGGTACTTTATTTTATCGACCCCGTAACGATGAAAGGCAAAAATGCAAATGCTTAAAATTTAAATTGCCTTAATTCTATCGTCTGCTGTTTCATTAAAGGGAGATTATCGTCTGTATTTAATTCTATCGTCTACTGTTCCACTAAACAGATATACCTCCACTATCGTCTCTATTTATACATTTTAACTTATAACTTATACACATTTGATTTGAAATATTTTATCTAGTCCCCCCTCTCAATATTATGATGATTTCTTTCGAATGAAACAGTTCTAGTCCTGTAGAAGCCATTTATATATATAATTGAACTGAGTTAAAAATTCACAATATTTATAATTAAATAAGCTCATATATATATGTGTGTATTTATCTGTTTATTGTATTATATATAATGTGTGTATATACAGGATGTCCCCCAAAAATATATACACACTTCAACAGCATTCTAATAACTATTGCCTGTACAGGTAATCAAAGTGTCAATCGAATGTTAGTTTCGTGTTTTAACAGTACAAATTTACAATACACACATAAAACCAGTGTATATACATACATGAGTGTGTATACACATACATGAATGTGTATATACAATATATATGTATATATATATAGACACATATATTCACGGTGCAACGGAACATTAAAATATAGATGCGGGAGGGGGGGTATATATATAGGGGCGCTGGGATAAAGGAGTGTAAAGCGTGTGTAATTGATATATTGAAGGAGAGGAGCGTGCAGCGATAGAGTAACAAATATATAGAGAGGGGGAGAGATGGTATTGAAGGGGAGGAGTGCAAAGCGAAAGAGTAAGAGAGATATATATAGAGACGGAACAGATAGAGAGAAACAGGCGTAAGTAACAGTGGAAGAGATATATAGAGAGGGGGAAATGTGTTATTGAAGGGGAGGAGTGTAAAGCGAAAGCGTAAGATATATATAGAGAGAGGGGGAATAGTATATATATATATATATATATATATATATCAACACTTACTCTGATTGGTTGAAAATTAGCCAATGACATACGATCACCACCACCACGGCTATCCCTGGAAAATTTATGAAGTTAGGCATATATGTTAGAACACGAAAAGTGAACATTCTGTTGTTTCACACTTTTCGTGTTCTAACAGATAAATATAAGTGTATATACGCAAACACATTAATGTAAATGAGAACCAGATTGCAGTGTTCCTGTACCGAGTATCATCAAAGTGAACTATTCAATCAATAGTGATCAATATTAAAACATTGACCAGAGTAAGAACTGGCTCAAGTCCAAACAGTGAAACTAGTAAAAGAATAACAGAATATTTTTGCCTACATTTGCATATGATTACAGTGGGTTAGTATGATGTTGATTATAATTAGGATTTTCGAGTGAAGAAGGTGTATTATTATTAACATATTTGACTGTGTTGTATGTAGGATGTCATAGATTGTATAGTAGAGAAAGTTTAGTAGAGGTCTCTCTTACTTAGATTGGTGAGAATAGTCAGTGAGAGATGTTGGGAGTAGAATGAGATGGCTTGGTCATGTGTTGAGGAAGTAGTCAGTGAGAGATGTTGGGAGTGGAATGAGATGGCTTGGTCATGTGTTGAGGAAGTAGTCAGTGAAAGATGTTGGGAGTAGAATGAGATGGCTAGGTCATGTGTTGAGGAAGTAGAGTTACTGACAGATGTTGGGAGTAGAATGAGATAGCTCGGTCATGTGTTGAGGGAGTAGAGAGTTAGTGACATATTTTGGGAGTAGAATGAGATGGCTCAGTCATGTGTGGAGGAAGTAGAGTAGTGAGAGATGTTGGCAGTAGAATGAGATGGCTTGGTCATGTGTTGAGGAAGTAGAGTTAGTGACAGATGTTGGGAGTAGAATGAGATGGCGCGGTCCTCTGTTGAGGAAGTAGAGTTACTGATAGATGTTGGGAGTAGAATGAGATGGCTCGGTCCTGTGTTGAGGGTGTAGAGAGTCAGTGAGAGATGTTGGGAGTAGAATGAGATGGCTCGGTCATGTGTTGAGGGAGTAGAGAGTCAGTGAGAGATGTTGGGAGTAGAATGGGATGACTCGGTCATGTGTTGAGGGAGTAGAGAGTCAGTGAGAGATGTTGGGAGTAGAATGGGATGACTCGGTCATGTGTTGAGGGAGTAGTGTCAGTGAGAGATGTTGGGAGTAGAATGAGATGGTTAGGTCATGTGTTGAGGAAGTAGTGTCAGTGACAGATGTTCGGAATAGAATGAGAGGGTTAGGTCATGTGTTGAGGAAGTAGTCAGTGAGAGATGTTGGGAAGAAGAATGAGGTCAGTGAGAGATGTTGGGAAGAAGAATGAGATGGCTAGGTCATGTGTTGAGGAAGATAGTCAGTGAGAGATGTTGGGAGTAGAATGAGATGGCTTGGTCATGTGTTGAGGAAGTAGAGTTAGTGAGAGATGTTGGGCGTAGAATGGGATGACTCGGTCATGTGTTGAGGAAGTAGTCAGTGAGAGATGTTGGGAAGAAGAATGAGATGGCTGGGTCATGTGTTGAAGAAGATAGAGAGTCAATGAGAGATGTTGGGAGTAGAATGAGATGGTTGGGTCATGTGTTGAAAGAAGATAAAAGTGATTAGGTGAGAGGGTACTTTCTCTTTTATTGAAGACCACGTCAGGTGGCTCTCGAGCGCTACTGGTAGAATGGGACACAGTACAACCCGTGGCATGGTTGAGTTATTGGCACCTAAACCAGTAACCCCACCAAGTTTGTTTGGTGAGGAGAGCGATTTTTTGTTACCCTTCAGGATGAAAAACCAAACCTGTCAAAGGGCAGAAGAAATGAGAGCAGTCAATGACCATCCAATAGTTCTGTTTCCAACTTTACAAGAATCTCTTGCTAATATACCGTATTTTCTGGCTCCGAAGACGCTTCGTCCTCGAGGACGCACCCTAATTTTGACAACCAAAAATTAAAATAAAAAAATAATTGTTTCTACATTAGGCACAAGGCCAGTGCATTACTGATACTTTATTTTATCGACCCCGTAAGGATGAAAGGCAAAGTTAACCGTGGCGGGATTTGAACTCAGAATGGCAAGGGCCATAACTCTATACGTCAAAGCATGGCGTCCGACCCTCTACCAATACTGCCAATCCACCATTAAAATAAAAAATAATAATCATTCTTCGGTCTCCAGGATGCATGGTAGATTTTTGAAACTTACTTTAGGAAAAAAAAGTAGTGTCTTCGACCCCGGGAAATACCGTTTCATGTAGAACCAGGAGTAATAGTTAACACAGTCACTTGTTCTTGGGAAGAAAGTTATTTCAGAGTTTACCATTTAATCAAGAAGACCAGATAATAATTGTTTCTACTTTTGGCACAAGGCCAGCAATTATCCCAGTGCATTACTGGTACTTTGA
>CAXHJY010000644.1:165000-167500 GCA_964016885.1 Eledone cirrhosa | reverse complement strand
TCTCATGTTTTGTCTTGATAAAGCCGACAAGAGAGGCATTGATTCTGGTATATATGCCATCATGAAGACCACCAAAAACAGCCGCATGACTATAAGCGAGTTTAGAAGGCGGCTTCATGAAAATGACAGGCACCTAGAGGGCAATTTAAATATGATGATGGCCAATGTCCGTGGTTCCAAGCAGTTTTGGTCTAGAAAATGTTCAGACTTGATGGCTATGGACGAGAAATTTGGCCCGGCCCACTTGTTCTTAACTTTGTCTTGTGCAGAGTACTTTTGGCCTGATCTGAGAGAGTTCCTGGAAAAGTTGAATGCTGACATACCAGACATTTCTAGAAAACGCACCAATGAGTTGTGCGCGGATGACGTGGTGGCTGTTAGCGAACATTTTCACCATCGGTTCACCACCTTTATGAAAGAAGTTGTTAAACATACCAATTCTCCGTTTGGTATTGTCGAGCACTTTTTTTGGAGGTTGGAATACCAAATGAGAGGTGCTCCGCATGTTCATATGAAATTATGGATTAAAGATGGCCCTATTATGGACAGAGACGACAAGTATGCTATTCAGACGTTTATACAGTCCATGATCACATGTCGCATGCCGTCCAATGTAGAAAGCCCCGTTTTGTCAGACTTGGTGTTGCGTTTTCAACGACATGTGTGTAGTGGATCCTGCAAAAGGCAAATATTTTCGAGTGGTCGTTTTTACACTCGATGCAGGTTTGGATTTCCTCGTCCTATCGGGAATTTCAATTTGCTTAGCGTCAACGAGTGCATAAAATCTCGACACAAAGGTAGAGCTGTCAAAAAGTTGTACAAGCTTGACAGACGACAAGGGGAAGAGTGCATCAATGACTACAATCCTGTTGTTCTGTATGTCTGGAAAGCTAATGTCGATATCCAATACATCGGTGAAGATAGCATGATTCTAAACCGATATGTTACTAGTTATCAGACAAAGTCCGAAAAGACTGAAACTGAAGGTATTTGGGCTGAGATTGACAAGTCCAAGTCCATTTACTCCAGATACAAGAGTGTCGGACTTAAGCTGATGGGCAAGCGTGATACAGGTGCCTATGAGGCTGCAGACAAATTGCTTGGCCACCATTTTTATGGATGCTCTGAAAGCCTCATTTGGATTGGGGCCGATTTGCCTAGTTACCGATCCCACAGGTTCAGGCCTCAGTATGAACTGGATAAATTGAAACCGTATTCTACCGATCTTTATTACGAGAATATGGTCGAAAATTGGTATCCAAACAGGCCTGATTCGATGGAGCACATGTGTTTGTATGAACTTGCGAGTAAATACGAACATGTGAATCCAATTGGTAACAGCAATTTTGATGACGACTTCAGGTTGAGAAATAATCTTGGCTATTTCAAATCTGTGAAAGAGCGGATTGTGAAGTCGCCAAACATTAGATTGACTGCAGATACCTGTGAGCGCTATCACCACAACCTGCTTATGCTCTTTAAACCTTGGCGAGACGAGGAAAAAGACTTGCTGGGAGGTTGTGAGACTTATAAAGAGTCTTTTGAACAGTGTGCAAACCATTTATCTGAAATGGTCAGGTTCCAGAATGTGCGCAAACGTTTGGAGAATGCGCTGGAACAAGCCAAACATATTCAAAACGAACCTCAGTCTCATGATAATGATGACCATTCTTGCGGTGATCACATGGAGGCGTTGGCAGTTGATGATGCTAATGTCGATTTGCCTTGCATGAGAGATGTCAATGAGGATGCACTGAGGCATAAAGAAAATAAACTGAATGAAGTGCAAAGAAAAATTTATGACGATATCGTTGCCGGTATTGACAAACAAGACAAACATTGGGACAACAGCAAACCTTATCCGAGATGTAGTTGCGATGATTGTCCACAAGTCTTGAAATTTGTTTCAGGTGTTGGTGGCACAGGCAAGAGTTTTTTGATAAATGTACTGGCTGATAAAATTCAGTACATGTATCCAAATGACAATGGCCCGAGCGTAGTGATATCGGCACCCACAGGAATGGCTGCTTTCCAACTCAACGGCATGACTGTTCATCGAATGCTAAAGCTCAAAGTGCAGCACGGTAAAACTCCCGTGTACGATGATCTACCAAAGGACTTTTTGAAAATGCTGAGGATGGGGCTTCAATATGTCCGACTGATCATAATCGATGAGATTAGCATGGTCAGTCATTTGCAGTTGGCATTCATTCACTTGAGATTGTGCCAATTGTTTTGTGACTTTGCCCAAGGCATTTCTCCTTTCGGGCGAATGAACATTGTTGTTTTTGGAGATTTGCTTCAATTACCGCCTGTTAGAGAAAAGCCGGTGTTTAACAAAGTTACTCACCAAGATGCACAAAGATCATGCATAGGCGTCAGCAGCCACCATTTGTGGAGGTACTTCAAGTACGACGAGTTGACAGTCAACATGCGTCAGAAAGAAGACTTGGATAATTATGTTGACATGCTCGGCCGAATAAGGCTGGGTTCACCACTT
>CAXHJY010000644.1:147500-160000 GCA_964016885.1 Eledone cirrhosa | reverse complement strand
CATACCACCATAAATATACATACAAACACCCACATGTATATATATATATATATATATATATATATCCACATACACACACGTACACATATATATACATACATACACATATATACACATACACATATATATATACACACACATAAAAAACAGACATGCACATATATACACACACATATATATATATATTTCATTACTCTTACATATACACATAGTATATATACATACACAACCTCACTTATACACATATACACATAAGTTATATTACAATAATAATAAAGAATAATATATATATATATATATATATACATATATACACACATATACATATATACATATACATATATATATACACACACATACATACACTTACATACATACACCTAAACATATACATACATAAATACACACGTACGAATAAAGACATATATTCACACATAGATACCCATATACTCATATGTATATATATATATATATATATATATCTATATATATACACATACATACATACATATACATACACACATATATACACATACACACACACACACACACACAGACACACATACACACTCACATATACATATATATATATATGTGTATGTGAGTGTGCGCAAATACATATATATATACACACACACACATACAAACACACACAAACACATACATATGCATATATGCACACACACACACATATATCACATAGATATGAAGATAAACATATAAATAGAGAGACATACGAATATATACAGAACCCATATACACTTACATACAACCACGCATATACATATATATACATATATACACATATATATATTCCTATATACAAGCATACACATACATACACATATATACATATACATACACATATACATACCACACATTCACATACACATACATATATAATACATATATATACATATATATACATACATATGTATGTACAATCATATATATACACTCAATCTTACATTCATATTTACATGCTCATATATGTATTTTTGTATTTAGAAATAAATACCAAAACATATATAGACACCCACCTACACATATATTCATACATATACTCTTACAAAAACAGATGATAATAGTATGGGGGAAAGGGGGGGTTTGGAGAAGGGGATCAAATTAAATATATGTTTCAAGAAACATATAATATTTTCCGTATCTTAATTCAATGTATGTTCTTACATATTTTCAGTGCTAGGAAATACGAAATCTATGCATCCCAAAATAAAAAAGTATACCATTAATCATATGTTAACTAAACCAAAGATAGTCAACATATTGATTTCCAAGGTGTAAATTAGTTAGGTTTATAATATTTGAAGCAAAATTATGAAGTCAAACAGTAGTAGATTATTAATTACATTATAACTAAATTAAAGTTAATAACGTTATGGTATCAATATTAGGAGATGAATTTAGTAATAGGGAAAAGAAACCCAAATAAAAATAAAATAAAGTATTACATCGGTAGTAGCATATAAATTATATGTTAACTAAATTAAAAATTATATATTTATTTCAATAGTATACGTTAATTAGTATATGTTAATTAGGTATACAATACATAAAGCAGATATTATATTTCATCAATAGCATAATATAATTATATGCAAATAAAAATCAAAATTAATACGCATACATATACATATACATACACATATACATATATATACATATACACACATATATATATATATATATACATATATATACACACACATACATATATAGTCACATAAATATACATATAGATACACATACAATACACACATATACATATACATATAGATATACATATCTTTTTCAAAAAATTGCACAGAATATATTAACTAGGTATATATCCAAAACACATCCCATTCTATGATTACATGACATTCTGCAATTCATCTATACAAGGATACTAATTTTAAGCAAATTAAAATTAAAGTTTTAGGTTGATTAAAACTAAAACCAAATAATAAATATATTTCCAAAATGTATATTAATTAGGTCTATAATACTAAAAATTCTTTCTCCGTCATAGGATACATGATATTATTTTGTTATATTTTATCTGTAAAAGAATTATAATAATAAAAAAAAATTTATAGTAAAAGGTTAAAATAAATTAAAATTAATCTATAAATTAAATTACTGAGTATATATTAGTAATATTTAAAGGTTTTTCAAAATTTATGATTACATAATATTTTCTCATCTGTAATAAAATATTAATTAAATTAAATTTATAGGTTAACTAACATTTAAATTAAATTAAATTCTAGAATAATGTTATTAATTAGGTTTATAATATTTAAATGTTTTTTTTAGTTTATGATTACACGATATAATTAATTCCTGTCTTTTATTTAATAAGATATCCCTAGACTTCATTATTTCAAATAGTTCTTGGGAACATAATCTACATTCCTTTCTATTATTTTGATAAGGGGTGGCTCTTTTGAGCACACTCCAGGTCAAATCATATTTTATATTTTTATTTTTATAACTATTGATTTTTTCTGCTAGAGATGTTGTATTAGCCAGTGCGGCATTTTTAAAGCTATGTTTGTGGGTATTATACCTTGTCTTAAAATTGTTAGAGGTAGCTCCTATATATGAGCAAATAGAGTCTTTAGTTTTAACATTACATTTATAGACTATGTTGTTAACAAGACAATTCCCTTTTAATGGGCAGTTTGTTTTGTTTCTACAGTTACATCCTTTCGTTAATTCTGTATTTGAGGAGATATTATTGTTAATTTGATGTACTGGTGGTATACTTATGGTTTTCTTACATTTATATGCATTATATGCACTTATATTTTGTTTTATGTTATTTGTTGTAGAGTATGAGAATTTAACTGTAGACCTATTTAAGATTTGATGGTATTTGTGGTTTGGCGGGAAGTTTTTCTCAAGGATATAAAAAAATTTTTTAGCAATATTATCCTTAACTTGTAAATTAAAAGGAGCATTATACCAAGTAACTCGTCTATTACGGTTTCTATGTTGTTTATTATTTTTATTATTTTTATATGTTGTATCATGATTTTTACTAGGAGGATTAATGTTAATGATCTCACCACAACTATTTTTAGTTATATTTGTAGATTTAGGTGTTTTATCTTTTTTATTAGGAGTTTTATTATTAATATTTATTATAGTCGTATGATGAGTAGTTTTTTGAGGGTTAGTATACTTTATATTAGAAGATTTAGTATTTTGGGGTATACTGTGGGTGGCATTTAGGTGTGTACTTTTCATTTGGTGTTTGTTGGTAATATTATGCTGTATGCTTTCAGTATTTTTAGTAGAAGGTATATACTCTAATCTATTTTTGTGGCCACTTCTATCTAGAGCTTCATTATAAAAGGTCGCATTTTTATCAAATACATCTTGGTTAGAAGAAAGGTTAGAAATTCTAAGTGATATATTATATGCAAGGTTTTTAAGGATAGATTTAGGGTGATTAGATTGTGAGTGTATGTAATGTAAGTTTTGGTTAGGTTTATGGTAAGGTTGGTATATACCCGTAGCTAAATCTAAAGTTATATCTAGGAAATTTACTACTTTACTTGTTTTTTCAAAAGTAATATTAAGATTATAATAGTCTTTAAGAAAAGTTCTAATATGCTTTTTGTTTTTTTCGATTTCTGAAAGGCTAAGGTTGTTAGAAAGAAGAAGACAGTCATCACGATATAAACCACCTTTGAGGTGGGGAAAAGAGGCATTTATGTTGAAAAGGAGAAAGAGGCCCACAAGATCAGTAATTTGGGCGGAATCGCTTGAACCCATAGTAATATCAAAAAGATTACTGTAAGTGTTTCTGGTCCAGTATTCATTCTGAAATTCAATAAGTGTTTGTCTAGCATGTGTAATAATGTTAATGTCATCCGAAGTTAAATTAGATCTATTTTTAGCAAATATTAATGCTTTGTTCAGGAGTATGGGTGATATAGAAGAATAGTAATTATCTATATCAAATTGTAGGAAAGAAGCAGAAGATTTACACCTAATATTTTTAAACCAATTAATTACCTGGGAGGTGTTTTCCCAGAGTGGTAAAATAACGTATTTTCTTATTTGTGGGATGACTCTATCTAAAATTTTTTTGCTAATTATTCCAATATCTGATTTGGAGGGACATATAAGTCTAATAGAAGGATTAGAGTTAAAGTTAGATTTGTGATCTTTCAAGTATGTGTGTGTATGACAGTATAGGTATGTGTGTATGTATGTATGTGTAGATATCTCTATGTGCGCGTACATGTATGTATGTGTATGTATATCTGTATGTGTATGTACATTTATTATATTTTATTGTTTTTATTTTTATTATTATTTTTTTATTTTTCTTAATTTATAGATACATTTATTTTAGGCTGTCTGGTCTGACAATCTAATACTGACCCCTCCCCCCCCCTCCCACCTTATTTCTGTATCTTGATCTTGAAATGTGTGTACCAGTGTTTTTATGTGAGTGACTTAATTTCTATTTGCTTATGATTTTATATCCACATATATAAATGTGAGTGGGGGAGTGTGTGTGTTTGTATGTTCGTGGTTATGTGTATATTTATGCATATACGCACATGTATATGTGATTATACTGATATGTGTGAGTATGAAAAAAATATATTTATATGCTTGACTCCATAAGTATCTTTGCGTATCTTATCAGCGCATTAAGCTTACAGAGATATTAACCTTGAAATTTTGTGTTTACATCCATCTTTTTAGTATACACATACAAATTATACACACATTATTGTAAAATATGTGTAAGGTTTTTGCATGTATATACACACACCAAACTGCTTTTTACCTTTTGTGTTTTCATTGGTCAATTTTGAACTGACATTTTGAATTGTTGTTATTATCAATAAATATACTTCATTATTTCTGAAGACGGCGTATATATGAGTTAGGTATGTATATTTAATCTTGATAATTTGTATAATTTTGTATAATTTTGTACATAGATCTGTTAAATATGCATACCAATTATAACACATATATGCCCTAGAAACGATCGTTAAATAGTGAACTTTTTTTGTTTAATATAAGGAATTGTTTGTTCATTATTTGTTTAATATTTTATATATATATATATATATATATATATATACATATATATATATATATATATATATATATATATATACATATATATATATATATATATATATATATACATATATATATATATATATATATATATACATATATATATATATATATATATATATATACATATATATATATATATATATATATATACATATATATATATATATATATATATACATATATATATATATATATATATATACATATATATATATATATATATATATACATATATATATATATATATATATATATATATATATATATATATACATACACACACACATATATATATATATATGTATATATATATATTACAGCATGACTTGGCAAGCTATTTAGAACACTGGTCGACAACTTTACTTCGCTCTGAAGAAGAGATATTATCTCGAAAATTAAGGACATTTAAATAAATCTAAGGTAAAAGACTAATTGTCAACAATATCTTTTGCATTTGCATTCTTTATTCTTTGTCCATACCTGCATTGTTTTGGCTTTATTATACATATACAAACATATATATATATATAATATGTAGTTTAGAAAGCCACAACAATGCAGATGGGAAATCTCGAGGTAAGAAGTGAGTGAGAAATAGGAGAAAAGTGAAAATGAAAATGAAAACAAAACAAAGGTAGAAGGGTTACCGTAGAGGAGATTTAATCCCAATATTTCGGGCTCACGCCCATCAACGGGGGAAAAGTTCCAAAAGGGGGGGAACAGGCTAAGCCGGAGAAAGTTGTATTGTCGTTAAAACTTAGGAATGCCGTTATGGGGAAAATTCAAACGAGGGAAAGAATGCGCGTGCGCGTGATAGGCTGTGGCAAAAGCTACTGACCAATTGGGTTAAATCAATAGGGTGCGCTAGCGTGTGAAAGCCGTAAAATATGTGTGTGTAACTGTGTGTGTATATGTGTATGTGTGTATGTATGTGAGTGTATGTGTGTGAAAGATAGTGGGCCGTAGAAGCTGGAAAACAAAGAGTGTGAAAGGTGATAGGTTGTATAAACATGTGTGCGTGTATAAATATAGATGTGTGTGTGTATGTGTATGGGTATACATATAAGTGCGTGTGTGTGAAAGATAGTAGGCCGTAGGGGCTGTTACTAGTCACTATGGTTAAATTAGCCATGTCAGCTCATTTCTCTCAGCCCGGTTGTTAAGTGGGGGTCTGAGGTTCTTAATAACAAGTGCTTCCTTTATCCTTAAGGATCCGATGCTGCGTTCAGTCGCTAGGACTGTGACCAAGGGTCTGCCCTGTGGGTTTCCGCATTTAAGGATGTGTTTACGGAAGGAAGATGCGTTGGTGTTGACATGTTCCTTGATACGAACATGTAGGGGTCGGATGGTGCTACCTATGTAAAACTTGTTACATTTATCGCATTGAATCTTATATACGACATAGGTGCGTAGGCAATCTGCCCCCCGTATCGGGCAGTTGCTGAGGGAACACGTCCCATCTGACTCGTCGGGTTTGTTGGAGAGGCATCTTCGGAGCGAAGGTCCTGTGTGGGCCAAATGTATGTCAAGTCGCTCCCTCCGTATGGCCCTGCGGATGGCGTTCGTGGTATATTCACTCAGGTGGGGGATTTTAAAGAAGCACCTGCTTTTATCTAAGTTAAAAATCCCCCACCTGAGTGAATATACCACGAACGCCATCCGCAGGGCCATACGGGTGTCCGAGCGGGGAGGGCTGAAGGTGGTGTGTGTGGTTAGGTGTGCGTTTGTGTGTGTGTGTGTGTGTATGTGAAAGTGAGGGTTGGGGGAAGAACGGGGTTGCATGTTCAGGAAGGTGTGTGTGGGGGGTGTTTTTGTGGGTCGGAGTGTCTGTGCGTGTGTGGATAGGGGGGTGGGGGGAGAGGAATCAGGAGGCTGAGGGTGTAAATATGTGGTGGGAAGCACGTGTGTGTGGTTTAAGCGTGTTGTGGGTGTGGGTGGCGTGTGGCTAAAAAAAATTTTTTTTTGGGGTGTGTGTGTGGGTGAGTTATATAGGTGATGGTGTAAGAGGATGGTTGAAAAGTTGGTAAGTTCCACGGATGTTTGGAGATTTGGTTAGAAGTCAATTTCGCGTGTGGGTAATCCAAGAAGCGGTGGTCGGAAGAGGAGAGATGTGGGGTGCGCGCGCAACAGGAAGTGGTCAGCAGTGGGAGTGCTGTGGTCAGTTGGTGCTGAGACAGTGGTCGGAAGGGCATAGCAGCAGTCGGCGGAATGGTAGGGAGGCGAGGATGGGTAGGTGTGAGAGTTGGAGTGAGGAGGGTGTGTGTGTGTGTGTGTGTATTAGTAGGGGTGTTAGTGGGATGAGTGAGTGTGGAGCGGGGAGAGAAGGGTGTGTGTGGTTCTATGGAGGGAGTGTGGTGTACTGGTGTGTGTGTAGTTTGGTGAAGAGGTGTTAGTGGGTGTTAGTATACGGGAGGTGGGGAGGGGTGGAATGCAGGTGTGAGTGGGGGTTAGTGGTGGTAGGGTGTGTAGAGTTGGTGGTGTGCGTGGGGTTGGGGGGTGTTAGTGGTGTTAGTTGCGTGTGGGGTGGGTGGTGTAAGTGGGTGCGTGTGTGCGTGTGATAAGGAGGGGGGAGGAGGAGAAGAGGGGAGGGAAGGGATGTTAGTATGTTAGTTGGGGAAGGGTGGTCAGATGAGGGGTGGTGTGGAGGTGTTAGTATTGTTAGTGTGGGGTGGACGGTGAAAAGGAGGGATGTGTTAGTGGTGTTAGTGGGGGATAAGTGTGGGGGGAGGGGGGCCGTCGAACGCTAAAGGAATAAGGGTGGGGAGTTCAGGCCGAGGGGAGTGTGGGTCTGTAATATGAAGATAGTGCGTTGTTTGACCGTAAGGCGATGGGCGGGTGTTCCGTGGCACTGGAGTAGGCCACAGACTGTGAGATGGCGTGCGGAGTGTCCAGGGCCACCAAAGTGGCGGGCGATGGGGGAACTGCCCCCGAGACGAATATCCCGGAGGTGCTCCGTGACTCGGTCCGCCAGGCGACGTCCCGTCTGTCCGACATAAGTCGCGCTGCACTCCGTGCAACGAAGTCCGTAGACTAGGTTGGAGGAGGTGCAGCGGAAGGCATGCCGGACCGAGAGAGAGTGGCCGTTGGGACCCTGGAAGGTGTTGGTGATGTGGGGACAGGTGTTGCAGCGGGGCCTAGAACAGGGGAAGGAACGGGGGGGAGCGTGGGTTGGGGGGGAGCTGTGGACGAGGAGGGTGCGGAGATTGCGTGCGCGTTTGAAGGAGGGGAGTGGTGGGGTTGGGAAGATGTGGGAGGTGGAGGGGTCGGACTGGAGGCGTCGGAAGAGGCGGTGGAGGGGTAAGGTGGAGGGGTGGTAGGTGATGGGGAAGGGGAGACGGTGGGTGGGTGTGCGGTGGCGTGGGGTGAGGGTGGTGGAGCGGGGGATAGCACGGGCGCGGGTGAGAGCGGTGTAGACGAGAGAGGGGGGTAACCTCTGCGGATGAAATGGCTGACTAGGGAAAGGGCCTGGGACTCGAAGTCAGCATCACGGCTACAGAGGCGGCGGATCCTGAGAAGCTGGGAGTAGGGAATGGAGAGTTTAGTGTGGGTGGGGTGGGAAGAGGTGAAGTCGAGGTAAGAGTGGGAGTCGGTGGGTTTGAAGAAGGCGGAGGTGACGAGGGAGTGGTGGGAGGGGTCGAAGGCGACGGAGATGTCTAAGAAGTGGACGTGGGTGGTGGAGATAGAGGTGGTGAAGTGGAGGGAGGGGTGGAAGGAGCAGAAGAAGGAGAGAAAGGAGTCGAGCTGTACTCGGGTGAGGGTCGTGGCTCCGATACAGTCGTCAATGTAACGACCGTACAGTTCGGGCGTGGGGCCGGTGTACTGGGCAATATACATACACATATATATATATATATATATATATTTTTAATTTTATTTTATAGAAGGAGCTTCTACAGGACTAGTACTGTTTCATTCAGATGAAATCTTCAGGAAGCTGGGTGTCATATTAAGTTCTGGTATTTATACATTTAGGTAGTGGTAAGGGAGGGGTGGTGGAAGGGGGGGGGGGGGTATTTAGATACACAGGACCACTTCATGGCACATGCCGTTTTTTCTTTGGGGAGTGGTTAATTAGCCAGAGTGCTTTTTTGAAATAAAAAAATAAGTAAATAAATAAATAAATGAATAAATAGATAAAAGAATAAATAAATAAAATAAATAAAAAAATAAATAAAAATAAATAAATAAAAACCCCAAGAATAGTAATTCAACAGATATATAGTAGGGAAATTTAGGTGGGTTGGTAATAGAAATTAAACATTTAACAAGACTGAATCATGGCACAGACTGGGGTGAGTGGTCAAGTTAACATACAAGCCACAGGTGGCCAGAGTGTTTTTGTAGGATGGAAAGAATAAAATATATTTACATACTCACAACCACATACAAAAACACTTACACACACATATATATACACACACATATTTAAACACTTACATACTCATATAAACCTATATATATTTTCTGTTGTTCTCCTGTCTCACTCGCTTTACGCGTTTTAATTGTCCTAATAACTTATTTTGGTTATTATTGCACCGAAGTGAGATATATGATTTTTAATGCAATGAAATATCTATGATCTTCGGCAAATCACTGATGAGGGACTTATTTTATTACATGTTACTCATGTGCTACCTGCAGTATTTTTCTCTATATTTTAATACATATATTTACCACTGCGATTCTGTGTTTTTTCTCTCTCTTACTGTTCCCCCATTCTCTCCGTTTCTCCCCCTCTGTCTTGTCTGTTAACTCTTCCTCACACTTTCACTCACTCACTGTTTTTCTCCCTCTTCTCTTCATTTCATCCTGCACTCACGAACGCTATTTTTTCTCTCTCTGCTCATAGCCCTCGTTCGTGTAGGTTCTATTCTCTAAGCGCTCATATATTCACCTAGCTTACGCTAAACAGAATAATTTTTGAAGCTTGTTTCTCCCCTACGGTATGCTATATTTTCTGTTGTTCTCCTGTCTCACTCGCTTTACGCGTTTTAATTGTCCTAATAACTTATTTTGGTTATTATTGCACCGAAGTGAGATATATGATTTTTAATGCAATGAAATATCTATGATCTTCGGCAAATCACTGATGAGGGACTTATTTTATTACATGTTACCCATGTGCTACCTGCAGTATTTTTCTCTATATTTTAATACATATATTTACCACTGCGATTCTGTGTTTTTTCTCTCTCTTACTGTTCCCCCATTCTCTCTGTTTCTCCCCCTCTGTCTTGTCCGTTAACTCTTCCTCACACTTTCACTCACTCACTGTTTTTCTCCCTCTTCTCTTCATTTCATCCTGCACTCACGAACGCTATTTTTTCTCTCTCTGCTCATAGCCCTCGTTCGTGTAGGTTCTATTCTCTAAGCGCTCATATATTCACCTAGCTTACGCTAAACAGAATAATTTTTAAGCTTGTTTCTCCCCTACGGTATGCTATATTTTCTGTTGTTCTCCTGTCTCACTCGCTTTACGCGTTTTAATTGTCCTAATAACTTATTTTGGTTATTATTGCACCGAAGTGAGATATATGATTTTTAATGCAATGAAATATCTATGATCTTCGGCAAATCACTGATGAGGGACTTATTTTATTACATGTTACTCATGTGCTACCTGCAGTATTTTTCTCTATATTTTAATACATATATTTACCACTGCGATTCTGTGTTTTTTCTCTCTCTTACTGTTCCCCCATTCTCTCTGTTTCTCCCCCTCTGTCTTGTCCGTTAACTCTTCCTCACACTTTCACTCACTCACTGTTTTTCTCCCTCTTCTCTTCATTTCATCCTGCACTCACGAACGCTATTTTTTCTCTCTCTGCTCATAGCCCTCGTTCGTGTAGGTTCTATTCTCTAAGCGCTCATATATTCACCTAGCTTACGCTAAACAGAATAATTTTTGAAGCTTGTTTCTCCCCTACGGTATGCTATATTTTCTGTTGTTCTCCTGTCTCACTCGCTTTACGCGTTTTAATTGTCCTAATAACTTATTTTGGTTATTATTGCACCGAAGTGAGATATATGATTTTTAATGCAATGAAATATCTATGATCTTCGGCAAATCACTGATGAGGGACTTATTTTATTACATGTTACCCATGTGCTACCTGCAGTATTTTTCTCTCTCTATATATATATATATGTATATATATATATATGCGTGTGTGCACACCTACACATTCACACACATATACATATATATACATATATATATATATATATATATATATATACACACACACACATATGTGTGCGTATACACATATACACACACACACATATATATACACACACACACACATATACCTACATACACATATCTACATATATTCACAAGAAAAACACAAACACACAAATATACACACACACAAATACACACACACACACGCATACACATACACACACATATATATCTACACATACACACGTGCGCATACACATACATATATATATATATATATACATATATACGTATACATATATATATATATATATATATATACATGGAAAGTTATATTTAAATTGTTGGGTTAACAACGAGTAAATATTTATAACTGATATAAAAGCACTCAACAAGTATTTGGAGTATATTTATGATATTAAATAAATGGAAACTATATTTATAAAACCATATTTATTTCGTTATATATATTTCAGGGATATCATATTAACAATATGTTATGCCTTCTTCAGACAAAATACAATATAAACAGTCTTATAAATAAATAGATACGACATACCTTTCAATCATGCATTTCTTCTTTTTCTTCGTTTCTCTTTCTTTCTTTCTTTCTCTCTTTCTTTTTACAACTGTCCACAATATTTTTTACTGCCAAATCAACCTCCCAAATGCAAGGTGATTGAAAGGTATGTCGTATCTATTTATTTATAAGACTGGGGGTCTGTAGTTTTTGTAATTTGCATAGTTCTTGTGCATGCAATTAGGGGAGTGTTCCGAGATCTTGTTGAGGAGAGGGCCTTTGGCGAATAGAATCTCATAGCTCTCGGAGATACAGAGGTCACAGCAATTATGGCCTCCCGTGTATGATCGCGCTCTCTGGAGTAGTCTCCATTGGGTCTTGAAGGGGATGGAGTTCCTTTTTAGGTGCCAGATGTGGGCGGCGTGTGTAGTTTGGTTAGATTTGTCTGGGCGCCGGAACGAATGTGTGTGGGCGTACCAGCGACAGATCCCACTGGATCAACAAAGAATCTGAGACCCCCTTCGACGTTAGCATGGGTGCTAGCGACTCAGCTGAAATTAGTGACCTTGTGGGTCTGTTCATCCTCCACAGGTTGAAGACCCTCTTCACAGGCCTCTCCGGCGGTCTCTACCGAGATGACGGCCTCTTTGCCCTCCACAAAATCAACCCCAGGAC